>OY986438.1:158456792-158564292 GCA_963920525.1 Dichetophora obliterata
TCGATGTACAAAATAAAGCAGTAAGATGCTTGTTATTTATTTTTGTGCAAATTATTTATAAATTGTTTTATTTCATAATTTAGTGCTTTTTGGTTTTATCTGACTGTTGGCATTATATTGTAATTTTAGTTTTATTTTGTATTCCAGACTCTTTGCATTTATCTATTTTTATTATATAAATATCTTATATTTATATAAAATAATTATTTAAAAAATTTTTTATTTTGTTTGTATTATATGATTTACATAATCATTAACTTTTTTAAATATGTTATAATTTAGTTTTTGGTACTCCTTTAAAAAAAAATTTGTATTTGTTTCCTTAAAACTTAATATTTTTTTATAATTGAACTCATAAAATTTTGATTGTTGAATATTTTTTTATTATACAATAAAAAATAATACAAATAATATAAAAGCTAATATTATTATATGCAAAAATTTTTTTATTTGTCACTATAGCTGTGCTTTTTGTACTATATCTTTAGTTATTATTTTTTTAAAATTAATAATTATGATGAAAAAGGAATATATTTGTATCATTTGTTTCTGAATTTAACGAAAAGCCGCTTTAGGGTTGGTGGGGTGTAGAGCAACCTCAAATAGCTTAACGTAAAAAAAAAGTAGGGGTTGTAAGGTTAAAACGAATTATGTACCTAGCAAACCTTAAAAAAAACTGCATTTCCAGTACAATTTAGAGATAGTTTTAAAGTAAAAGCTAAATTTTTTTCTGGCTAGCTTAATAATGGCATAAAACCCGTAATTTACTTAAGAAATTAAAAAGAGAATATGTAAAAAATGTTAAAGCAAAAAAAGACAGCAGCCTCGATTCATCAGATTTGTAAACCTGTCGCAAAGCCAAACTTAAAATCTTAAAATAGCGAAAGTTTTTCAAATTAAAAAATCAATAATGGTAATAGGAAAAATAGAAGTGTAAAATTTAAGAGCTTAAAATCACTAATTGTTGGCCTGCCAAAACAAGCAAACCGTTCAACAACCGGACAGACACATTAGATGCTTGTCTTATGTCCAGGGCGCCATGTAGCTCTATTGACTTAGCAATGCTTGAATAGCATAAAGCATGGCTAACTTTAAGGTGACACCAAAGTGCATTGAAAAGAAGGTAAAACCGTGAGGAGAGGGGGGAGGGGGATAAGTGTTGGGAAGTCAGCCGTAGCACTGGCAAATTTGTAGTTCAAATAAAAAATATTTTTTCTGAAGTTTTGTTGCATTTTACCAGCGATTAGTAAGCTCTATAACAGCAACAATTTAAAATTTCTCTATTTAATTAGATCGTATATTAAAAGTTTTTAAAATGAGGAGCAAACTTTTTTATAATTTTTTGTCATTTTCAACTGTTTTAACCTGTAAACAGAGGTAAATACATTAATGGAAAATTTCGTAACCAAAAAATAATAAAAATGAAAAGGGTTAAAATCAGAGCACATCATGCAAGGAACTATTTTTGAATGGCCCGAAGTGAAAACAAACGGGCAGATTGGTTGTGTTTTAATCTATACGAAGTTTTGAATATTTTTTTAAATAATTTTTATGACGGCACATTTTATGGGGGTAGCTTTTTACCCAATTTTTTAGATTCAAAATAAAAAAGG
The DNA here is from genome assembly GCA_963920525.1 of Dichetophora obliterata. Lineage (NCBI taxonomy): Eukaryota > Metazoa > Arthropoda > Insecta > Diptera > Sciomyzidae > Dichetophora > Dichetophora obliterata. The sequence goes on from OY986438.1 coordinate 158,458,406, forward strand.
AATTCTAGTAATTTGTGTGGAATTTTTAGAAATTTAACCGATTTGATAGTCACTTTGTATGGGAGGTAGACGGAGGTCAATACAATTTAGCAAATTCTAAACTTAGAGTGCATAGTTAAAATTTAAACTTATTTGCAAGATTTGAAGACATTACATTTAATTTTGTGGAGCTAAAAGAGAGTAGTCGTGGTTTTCATTCCAAAAAAAATTAAGAAACTGTTTCAAAAAAATTAAGAAACTGTGGCTTCAATTCATAGGCATGAGTTTTTCTATATTCTATAGAGGTTTCTCCTTAACATTGGGAATTTTTACATGACTTAACGACTTCACGTTTTAATTTCGTTGACCCATTATCAAAACAACTTCTAAGTTTTGAAGACAAGTTTTAACTTAAATTTAATAGATGAAAGTATGATAAAAGTTACATTTCCAAAAATAAAAAAGAAGTTTTTTTTTCAAAAATTCCAAAATTTTTCCAGGGATTCAAAGAAAAATTTCTTATTTTCAGAGAAAATTTTTCTCGTAGTTATCGCCGATGATTTATAAACGGTAGAAAATTTCTCGTTTTAAGAGAAAATATTTTTCTTAGTTATAGCAGATGATAAATGAACGGTTGAAAAACTTACTCAAATGTAATAAGATTTCAACACAATCGCGCTAAGTTTCTTCAATTTAGCAAAATAAATGATTGGATAATTTTCCTTAACTAATTCACACCTCTGCACATTGGGCCAGAAATTTGGAAAAGTGGCCAAAAATCATATCTTGGCGTTAAAGAGACAGAATTTAATAAAACTTGGTGCAGGATACTTATAATTAAGCCTATTTTCCAAGCACGATGGAAAAATTGGGCGGGATTCAGCAAAGAGCCATGGCACTATTAATAAAATACTGTACCTCGTCTAATACAGGCACTAGTTTATTGAAATTTGGTACAGTAGTAGGTGGGATCTTCTTCGAGCATGATGGTAAAAGTAGGCGGGATTCAACTGGGGCGTGGCACTATCAATAAAGTACTGTATCTCGTCTAATATTGGCACCAGCCTATTGAAATTGGCTATAAGTGTGGATAAGAATGGTTTCCGAGCATTTTAGAAAAAGTGGGTGGGATTAAACAAAGGGCGTTGCACTATTTAATAAAAACTGTATTTTGGTTATTATTGCTTCTGGGGTGTTAAAAAAGAGTAGGGGACGCTTTTACTGAATCTGACGTGTGATGTGTCAACTAAACATAAATATACAAGGCTTTAGAAAATAGCACCTGAATAACGATAAATATGTTATAAAATCTAGAAACAAAATACCCGCAATTATCCTACATAAATGACATATATAGTTTTCAGGGTGACCACGTGGAGGTTGCGGTGAGAGCCTCATGTTTTTTTAATTTTTATTCTGCTTTTTTGTTTATATTTTTTTTTATTTTTTGCTCTAAAAATTTTTTTACTTTTTTTGTTTATTTATTTTTTTGTTATTTATATAATTTTTTTATTTATTTTTTTTTTTTTTTTGCTTTAAATATTTTTGTAATTTTTTGCTTATTATATATTTTTTTTTTTGCTTTTAATATTTTTTCATTTTTTGTTTTCTATATATATTTTTTTTTCTTTTAATATTTTTTTATACAGTGTTTTTTACTTTTTTTTTATTTTTGCTTTAAAAATTTTTTTATTTTTTGTTTTGTCTAATTTTTTGCTTATATGTTTTTTCATTTTTTGTTTTTTATATTTTTATTTTTTTTACTATTTTTTTATATTTTTAAGGTATTCACAAGGTGTGATATCATGTCATATTATCATGCTGTCCTAAAATTTACCAAATAAATGCAAATAAGAAGCAGCTGTTTGATTACGACACTTCAATAAATATTGCTTTCAGAGTTGTAATATATTTATTAGTACTTTTTTATATGGAAGGCAACAATAAAATGTTTAAACTAGTGTTAAATCATAGGACAATAAGGCTATTCACAGTTTGAATACGCTGGTCTGCTATTCGTACGATTTGTTATTTGTACGAAAATTTACGAAAGCGTATTTTGCATTGTTGTTGTTTTGCATGCAAACGCGAATACGCAAACACGAGTAAATTAAAATAGCCCTTGGACGTGTTTTTGATACATCGTATTTTCATGCTATGTCTACAGCCGCATAATTACATAGATCACAGGGTTGCATAATTTTTGAGTACGACAGTCACATGGCGGGGGGTGCTCACAATTTCAACAAAACAAATGCTATAAATACTATTTGTTAAATGTAAGCTTAAACTGTGAATAGCCTCAATATGACATTATGACATGATAGCACACCTTGTGAATAGCCTAATTGTTTTTTACTTTTTATTATGCTTTTAATATTTTTTTTTAATATATTTTTTATTTTTTGCTTTTAATAGGGTTTTAAATTTTTGCTTTTAATATGTTTTTTATTTTTTTATTTTTATTTTTTTATTTTTATTTTTTTATTTTTTTACTTTATTTTTATTTTTTTATATTTTTTATATTTTTTAAATTTTTTTATATTTTTTTATATGTTTTTATATTTTTTAAAATTTTTTTTATATTTTTTATATTTTTTATACTTTTTTATATTTTTTATATTTTTTATATTTTTTTATAGTTTTTTATATTTTTTATATTTTTTTTATATTTTTTATATTTTTTATATTTTTTATATTTTTTATATTTTTTTATATTTTTTATATTTTTTTATATTTTTTTATATTTTTTTATATTTTTTATATTTTTTTATATTTTTTATATTTTTTTATATTTTTTATATTTTTTATATTTTTTTATATTTTTTTATATTTTTTTATATTTTTTTATATTTTTTTATATTTTTTTATATTTTTTTATATTTTTTTATATTTTTTTTATATTTTTTATATTTTTTATATTTTTTATATTTTTTATATTTTTTATGTTTTTATTAATTTTTGCTTTTAATATATTTTCTTTTATATATTTTTTCTTTTATATTTTTTTCTTTTATATTTTTTTCTTTTATATATTTTTTCTCTTATATATTTTTTTCTTTTATAAATTTTTTTCTTTAATATATTTTTTTCTTTTATATATTTTTTTCTTTTATATATTTTTTCTTTTATATATTTTTTTTCTTTTATGTATTTTTTTCTTTCATATATTTTTTTCTTTTATATATTTTTTCTTTTATATATTTTTTCTTTTATATATTTTTTTCTTTTATATATTTTTTCTTTTATATATTTTTTTCTTTTATATATTTTTTCTTTTATATATTTTTTTATTTATATATTTTTTCTTTTATATATTTTTTTCTTTTTTATATTTTTTTCTTTTATATATTTTTTCTTTTATATTTTTTTCTTTTATATATTTTTTTCTTTTATATATTTTTTTTCTTTTATATATTTTTTCTTTTATATATTTTTTTCTTTTATATATTGGTTTTTTTCTGCTTTTAATACTTTTTTATACTTTTTTTTTTGCTTTTAAGGTTTTTTATTTTTTTTATATTTTAAATTTTTTTTTCTTTTAATATTTTCTAAAACTTTTGATCTAGTTTGCTTAGAGTTTGCCATTGCAGTAGTTTTACTGCCCACTGTCTGTTTTTATTTTAGTTGTCTATTTACGATTTGAGAGTACTGCACGCTGTTCGTTTTTTAAAAATTTCTCGAAAGTTATTAAAAACGTGCATAAGTGTGCATTAGGGCGTTTCACAAAAGACGTTTTTTCTGATTTTTCCAACTCTTGAAGCGGAATATTGAAGTTTGTGATTTAAGAGAATTTTGAAATTTTTTTTGGATTTTTTTGAAGATGGGTGGTACGTGGTCGCTGAAATCGATTTTATCAAAAAAATGAGGTTATGGAGAAAAATTTTTAATATTAATTTTTGCTGGTGCTTTTTCTTCATAAAACTAAACAACTCTTTTCTTAATGATCCGATCCCACGACAAAAAAATGATTGATGTGAAAAATTATTATATTAAGGACCACCTTGATAGTCTTAAAAGTACAAAATTATGTTTTTATAGATTTCAAACCTCAATAACTTTAAAAGTTTTCAACATTTTTTCAAGATGAAAAATGCGTTAGAAAGGTCTTTAAATTACCTTTCATTCGGTATATAGGTTTCTTTTCACTTAAGGGAGAAATATAAGAAAATAATTTAAGTTTGAGAAAATTTTTTTTTATTTTTCAAATTTTATAAAAATTAAAAGAATTTCATTAAGTTTCGTTCTTGGTTAAGTAAAAAAAAAACATTTAATATACATTGTTTTAATAAAAATATCAAAAATTCAATTCATCACTATATTTTTATTTCCATACAAAATCAAAAGATATTAAAAAACAAATTCATGTTATTTAATGAACAAATTAAAATTAAAAATTAAATTTGTATCTAAAATCACAATATATAAAACATTAAATGTGGAAGAAAACATGTATCAACAAAAAATTCCATTTTTATTTTATACAAAATCGAGAAAAGTATGGTTACAGTTTTACGCCGCAAAAAATGCAATACTAAAAGACAAAGCTCCCTAAAAATACAACACAACACGTCGAATGTGTAAATGTCATTGGCGATTGCTTATTCATTTTCTTTTTCCTATTCTATAAAAAAAATAAAATACAAGTGTCAGAAGTATTAAGTCTTGAATTGTATTTCTTATTAAATAAATAAAATTGCAGATTCAGCTGCTTGAAATACGGTTTCTTTAATTAAAACAACCAAGTGAACGAAGTATAAAGAAAACAATCAAAGAATGGTTAAGTAAAATATTTATAAAACTGTTTTCTAAATTTAAGCAACAATTCTCCTCTACAAATTTCTACAGATGTTAAAAAAACACAGTTCCGCAAACAGTTTTGGCTGCTTGGTAAAAGTACATGAATTTGTTTTTTTAATATCTTTTGATTTTGTATGGAAATAAAAATATTTTGATGAATTGAATTTTTGATATTTTTATTAAAACAATGTATATTAAATGTTTTTTTTTTTACTTAACCAAGAACGAAACTTAATGAAATTCTTTTAATTTTTATAAAATTTGAAAAATAAAAAAAATTTTCTCAAACTTAAATTTTTTTCTTATATTTCTCCCGCAAGTGAAAAAAAACCAATATACCGAAGGAAAGGTAATTTAAAGACCTTTCTAACGCATTTTTCATCTTGAAAAAATGTTGAAAACTTTTAAAGTTATTGAGGTTTGAAATCTATAAAAACATAATTTTGTACTTTTAAGACTATCAAAGTGGTCCTTAATATAATAATTTTTCACATCAATCATTTTTTTGTCGTGGGATCGGATCATTAAGAAGAGAATTGTTTAGTTTTATGAAGAAAAAGCACCAGCAAAAATTAATATTAAAAATTTTTCTCCATAACCTCATTTTTTTGATAAAATCGATTTCAGCGACCACGTACCCATCTTCAAAAAATCCAAAAAAATTTTCGAAATTCTCTTAAATCACAAACTTTAATATTCCGCTTCAAGAGCTGGAAATTTTTTTTTTTTAAACGCCCTAGTGTGCATATCCCTCTTCAAGTAAGTGTCTTAAATAAAGTAAAAGCATCTAAATTATTTCAATTACCAGCTGAATCTCAGGGAATCTTCTTTAGGCGTGGCATTTTTTAAACCCCTTTTTTGTGTATTTAGTATGAGGAAAAATGGATTAAAAAAAAAAGAAAATATGTACATATATATATATATATATATATATTTTTTTTTCAATATTGTATTCAATATCTTTAATAAAGTGCTTAAAATTTAAAAGAACTTTAAGAAATAATTATACTGTCGATGATTTCAAATTTTAGGTGTAAATAAAAAAAAATTACATTTTTACTTTAAATTTGTACCAAATTATAATTTTTAATTTTATACTGATAACATTTCGTCTCAGGGTACCTAAAAGTGTCCCGTTATCAATCGTAAGAATCATTTTTATACATAACACATTTGATTTTTGGCCACTCATTGATATTCCTGGCCCAATGTGTGCTGGTGTCAATTACGACACCACAATTTTACGTAGGTTAGAAAACCTGCCATATCCTTAAATGAAGCCCGATTTTGTAACGAATGGGTGGTGTTTTTCTAGATTTTCTGGACATTTTTTCTGAGTGTACTCAGAGTTAAAACTTATGTGCGAAATTTGATTAACGAGTTAAAACGAAATTTAAATATTTGTATATTACTTATAGCACCGGTGCATGGAAGTCAGGTATCAAAAAAAAACACCAGTTTTTGATATATTTTTTAAACTTCAGCCAGCACGTTGCGCCACTTTTTTAAACAACCTCAACAGCATGACACGAAAAAATATAATTTCAAAAAATAGTGAAAACTATGAAGTAAGGAATTAACATAAACTATCGTTAGACAAACGAAAATGACCAACTAATATTGGGCACAACTTATTTATTTCTATAACAAATAAGTAAATATTTGTTCAGCTTACCTTGTGTGCAAAACAAATTGTATCGATTAGATGTGGACATTTGATGTTTTTCGCTTAGCTCTCATTAGTGCTATTGACCGACATTTGTTCGCTTGACTTGTAATATATCGATTTTCTTTTTTGTTGTTAACAAAATGTTTCTTTATTGGTTGTTGGGTTGGTTTTTTTTTTTTTTGTTTTGTTAATAAATGCAAATGTTGTCCGTTTTTAGGTGAAGAAAAGTGCGTTACGCCAACTGGTTATCGATCACTGAAACGATAAAGAAGAAAATTATACATGAAATAATTGAAATTTAAAGAAAAAAATTTAGTAGTTATGCGACTGATTAAAAACAAAATAAAAGAACAACAATACTGTTGTAGCGAAATTTTCCCTATAATTTTGCACACATTGACGCAAAATTAACTTTTACCTTTTTAAACGATTTAAGACATCGGGCTATGATTTATTTTCGAATTTTCTTTATGTATTTCCTAAGGTAAAATTCATATAACTAAGTTTTCAGCGCCAAAGCAAATAAATCAGAGAGCATAGACACGATACGTAACGAAACGAAAGTGCAAATAGTTATTCATCAACAACTGTTGCTCATTTGTTTATCAGCAACACTGCTGCAGCACTTTCCCGCACCATCACTAACAGCATAAAAAAAAAACAAAGACACAAAAAAGACACCAACTTCAATCATCATCAGCAGCAGCAAAGACTCTGCCACAACGTGGTCCAAAGTAAAAACAAACAACTTTAACTGGACTAACATGCCCACCAAGTTATAAATCAACTCCCACCAACCAAAAAATGCAACAAAAATAACTCAGAAAAAATCAACAACAAAGGCAAAATATTAGCAATTTCAATAAAAACGTTTGCGACATGATTTGTTAAGAAAATTTATTTATTACCTAACGATCACCAGAGGGCACAAGCCACGAATTAGTCATTAAAATATTTTCATTATGGTTACAAAACATTTTTGTTTATGTTTTTGTAAATTTCATTTTCATTAAGAGTCGCAAAAAAAAGTAGCAAGCAAAAAAATAGGAGGAAGAGGATAAACTCCTGTTGCTGCCTTCAAAATTTTATCAGTTGCTTCGTCGAGGCGTGGGGATCGCGGTAATGAACACAAAGTCCAAACCACCTACCAACTCCGCCTTTGCGACCTAAAAACAACAAACAGTTGAAATTTTACAACACAATCTATCAATCAAAACCGGTAATAGTGCAAAAACGGACAAGCTCAAATAACTAGGATTTGCTAAAAATGGCTCATAAAATTGCAACAATAATTTATTGCCTCCATTAACCCCCAAAAATGAACTCTCGCACTCACAGGTCGAGCAGTCAGTCAGGCTGGTAGACTGACTGACTGTCTAGTTGACTGGTTAAATGGTTGACTTGTTGACTGTTTGAATGGCTGACAGAATGCAGCCTGTCGTATCTGATAGATTCCAATTGGGAAAACATCATTTATTGGCAATTTGTAAGATCAGCAATCGTACAATTTGTGAAGTATTTAGATGATTGCGACGACGAGTACGCTGCAGCACTGTAAGGATCGGCAGATTGCATGCGACAAGCAGAGAGGCAGGCAAATGAATTGCCAGCAATCGATCATGACTCGTCAATTTTACCGCCTACTCAAGCGGTGCTATTTTTGCTTTGTTTTTTTTCCGAATTTTCGTAAATAAAGACCATCAGCGTGGTGGATAAGGTAAGAGCGGAGTGTGTGAGGAAATAGTTGCAGTTGACGTTTTACACATTTTTCATTTGGAAGACAAAAGTATTTGTTAAAATTTTGTCTGTACCAAAGTCTCTAAAAAAGTGTTCGGTAAAAAACGCATCTAAAAAGTAACTAAATAAAGGAAAATATATGAAAAGCTGTTATCGCAAGTTATATTTTAAAAAATTGTATCTAAAAGATTTTCACAAAATGGCAAATGTAGATGGCAAAGATGCAATAAGAAATATAATATCCTAAAAAAAACGGTGGCTTAAAAATAGAGATGAAAATTATTTTTTTTGGGAAAGTATCAAAAGTGTCTAAAAGATGATTTCTAAATGAAATAAAGAAAAGGTTCTAAGAAAGTTTCTTAAGAAAGGTATTTGAAAAAAGTATTTTAAGCAGGGAACGAAAATAAACTCTAACGTTTCGTTCGTTAAGGTAGTAAAGCGTTGATTGAGAGAACTGAACATGTATGTTGTGTAGCTTTCATTACCAAGGTCATTATTTGGTTGCGTTCAAGTTTGCATACTTGAACATAAACATCATTGTTCCGTAGCATGATACAAAGAACTACAGATAAAGTATTGCGCATGTCCGCCATCTTTGCTGTGACGTGCAAGGTGCTCCTTGGTTAAAACGTAGTCACAATTTATTCATAGGGTATAAAGATTTTAAAATGCCTACATTTTCTTATGAAAACTTGTTTTACTGATATGAAATAAATATTGTTATATAAAGCACATGTCCAAAATAAAGTAAATATATTTTTAAGTACTGTTTGTGAAGAAAAATTTGCATATTTTGTAGGGGTGCTTTTTCCCCTTTTTACCGATTTACACAAAAAGCGGCTACGTTGCTTGATGTGCTTGACAGAATTTTGACTGTTTTTTCGTTTTCATTTTGCTATCTTCGTCACTTTTCTTCATTTTCTTTTGAATGTTTTCATCAAGTGTCACATTTGACGAGCACCGATGACGAGGTGCGCAGTAAATTTTGTTTGTTGCGCCGGGAATACTTTACCTGTAGCTCTTTGTATCATGGTTCCGTAGTATAAGCTACACTAAATAACCTTATGAGAAGCGTTGTTTGAGAGAATGAGAAAGCAGAGAGAAAAACATTTTATCTTTGTTCAAGCACATGCTGCGTATCAAGGGCGCATTCAGTTTTGTAGGTAGCATACATTTGCAGGGCGCTCTTGTTTTAGTATGAATAATCAAAGCATTTTTTTAGCTATTCAGTTTATTTATTTTTATACTGTTTCTAACGCCCATAAAAAGGCGTGTCAGGTTTAGAAAAGTATATTATATATTCTTGATCAGCATCACTAGCTGGGTTTGATTTATTCGTTTCCGTCTGTTTGTCTGTCTGTCGACATGACTCTTTTTTTAACACAGCTGCTAAGAAAATCTCAGTTTATTTATTAGTGCGTGTTATCACTTTATGGCTGGAGAATTCAGAAAATAAAATATTAACTTTTCTTTGTTACATGTGATTAAGTTCACTTATATAATTTTTTTATAGAATTTAAGACTACTGTTTAATGTTTATGGAATTGTGCTTCAATTGTACATGTTAAGGTCATGAAATCACGCATTCCTGGGTTCTGACGGAAATGAAACTACTTTTTTGAAGAAAGTTTTGTTTGTGTATCTAGTTATTCCATTTTAAACAAACTCAGAAAAAAGTTGAACTTTGAAATAAAAAACACAGGTATTTGTTTTAACATCGGAAATTTCGTTAGTTTTATGGAAATGTTTTCTTTAAACAATATTCATTTATTGCATCTAAGAATTTGGATTCAAAAGTAAAATTTTATTCGTTTTATTTTTTATATTGATTTTAAAAATGAATTACACACTCAGACTAAAATCAAAGAAATTTATTTTTCAAATATTTTTTGTAATGGAAATTATTCTTTCAAAAAGAAAGAAATTTTCTTTAAAGAAATAAACTATTTCTTTGTTTTGAAATTTATTTCTTCATTTTAAAGAAAAGTTTCCATTTAAAACAAAAAAAAAATTGCGCTAAAACAAATAAAATTCTTTTTTAATATTGAGTAAATGTTCTTTGATTTTAGTATGCTTATTTTCTCAGTGTATAAATCCATAAAAAATTGTTTAGCTGGATCATAAACCGTGTAGTAGTGGGTCAAGATTCTATCTAAAAATAAAGATGAAGTTCGAAAATTAGCGGCTCGGGTAGAAACAACGCCTAACTCCCATACAAAATCACTTTATAAAGTTTTGTTCTCTTAAAAAGTCTCAAAATTTATTTAAATGACTTGAAATTTTTACAAACATATGTTTCGATAATTAAAATTGACCATATTCATCATTTTTTTTGGAATGTAAAACAATCTTTATAAAAAGTACTTAGGTTTTAATAATTAATATTAGAAAAGAGAACATCTAAATGGTTTAAAGTTATCTTACTGGCTTTTCAACGATTTCACTTCAACGTCTCTTAAGTCCTTTCAATAGCTAGGCTTGTTGACTAAGTTGGTTTTTCTTACAAAATGGGACAAAAACAAAATCAAACTGACTTTAATGTCAAATATCTCTCCAAATTTATTTTTGTCATGTTGGTACATTGTTTTTTATAGAACCAAATTAATTAAAAAAAAAACGTTGCAAAATAATATTAAAAATTGCTGTCTGTCGTGTCCAATATATTGGAAAAATTCACTGAAAGAATTTATATATAAATTTCCTTAGCGCTTGACCCTTCCTGTTCAGCAAGATCCGAGTGCGGCCCCTTGTGAATTTTACTATATTAGTGCGAACTAACACAAATAAGATGATTGCTGAACTTTCATGGAATTACACCGCACAGTGGTTCCATCCCGTATTCATGTAGGAATAAAATAGAAGGATTCGTCATTGACCAATAAAATTATGCGTGTGAGTTATAATTAGAAAACAAACAAAGATGCCCCAAACCGCACTTACTTTCCATGTAGCACAAAAACTATGAACGCTACATACTTTTGTTGTAGATATAGTAAAACAGCTCTTTAAAAAAACTATACGAATTTATTTATTCTTTTGTTCGTTTAAGATAGGTTCGAAGCCAATTACTTTAAATGTTAATATAAGCTTTAAGAATGTAAGCAAAATACAATTTCAATTCATAAGGAATTACATTTTTTAATTTAAGCTATATAAAAGCAACTCTGTCAAAAACAATATTAGCATTTATTTACCCTTTTGGTTTCTTTTAAGCAGGTTCGCAGCCAATTGTTTTAATTTTAATATCACCTTAAAGGCCTAAGCGTTATAACAAAATTGTAACAAAAATTATCACGAGAAAACTATTTAATTCCGCGTTCACACCACTGTGCAACTCTTCCTGATTCTCAATGCTATGAATAGAGAATAATGATGCAATAAAACAAAAACAATTCGACAGTGTTAGCATCAGTGTTTTCTGAGATTCTGAGACACAAAATGAGAGAGAATAGCTTTCGTAAAAAATATCGTATGCCGAATGTGTTGAGTAGAGAGGATGCAAACATAATTATAATGTAGTGTATGCCATGCTATCGAACGATACAGAATAATAACATTTATGTTCGTCTCCACTGTCATATACGCAACCGAACGGAAATTCATGCCATGCGAGGCAGATTAAAATATCGTTCGGTTTATTTTCGTTCCCTGGTTTTAAGCATAGCATCTGAAAAATAATATCAAAAACATATCTAAAAATATTGCATTGGCAAAATAGTTCCTCAAAAATAGTACTTATAGATAATATCATCAGAAAGAAGAAGAGTTTCTAAATCTGTGCACATTTGACAAAACGACTTCTCTCGAGATAAAACAATTTTCCAATTTTTTTGTAGTATATATAAAAATTTAAAGCGGTTTTTTTTTTGTCTTATCACCGCATTTTTACGAATTTTAGAAGTTAAAATACGCAAGTGGCAAAACGACCTCTTTCAGATTTTTTTCTCAGTTGCAATATGACAAAACAACTTCTATCAGACAAATCAAAAAATTTTGAAACGGCCATTAAACGACCATTTGACAAAACAACCTATCTCTATTTAGTGCAAGCACATTTTCAACAATTCCCTTTTAACAAAACAGCTTCTTTTAAAAGAAGTCGTTTTGTCTAAAGCAAAATTTTAAAAATTCACCACTTGTCTGAGACAAGTTGAGTTTTAAATCAGTTCATCGCGTGCGTTCATTGCGACAAAATGTCCTGTGTTGGTACAAGTTCTTTTGTAAAAACGAAATTTTAAAAAAAGTTAATCTTATCTTAACACAAGTGCTTTTTGTAAAAAGGAATAAAGAAATAAAAGAAAAAAGAAGCTGCTTTTTCTGCTAAAAAAGAATTAAAACCAATTAAAAAAAATTCGTTCAAATGAAGCGAGTTTAAAAAACTAGCCGCCATTGCCAAAAAAGTGAAAAAGAAGCCGTAAATGCTCTTTTATTAACGGCCAAAAAACATAAAATAGAAAAATCTTCGGCTGAAAGGTATGTTGCCAACGATGCAAATTTCACATATGAAAGTTGGGGTTCCCAAAATTACTCTCATAGCGATGGATTAGTTTTACAACAACTTCCCTAACCGAGCGTTTCCATGGCCTGAACGAACGAAGAATTAACGCGAACAAAACGTAGCGATGAATTCTTCGTTCGCTCCAACAGTTTCCACACGTGTTCGTTTGTGCATTGAATTTAAAATGTTTGCTATATTGAAAACTTAAATAATAAGAAAACTTGACACCAAAAAACCGTGTTCTTTTGTCTTATTTCGTTTCCGTTTCTCGAAAAAATGTTGCATTTTACTGTCGGCTTTGAAAAACCTAATTTTTTTCTTCTTTTGAGGTCAACATTTTTCGCGAAGAGAAAACGATTCAATTTTAGAGGTCACTAGCGCTGGTCACTTTATTCTCAAGAGGACAGAATCTCCAAAAAAAAGTTGGATTTTTTCGAGAAACGAAAACGCCATTAAGCTTTTAATTTATTTTAACTACCATAACAACAAATCTACTACTCTTTTCATAAAGAAACACCGGATTCGCCCAAAATGTTCGAGCGCCGGCCGATCGGTGAATTCTTCGTTCATTCTGGCAGTGGAAACGCTCGGTAAGAAATAATCACATCTCTTGACGTCGGTGTTAGTGATGATATGTTACATTAGGTCTGTTCGCGTAGTCGAATGCAAACGAAATATTTCAAAAGTTTTTACTAGAAAGTACCTGAAAAGCGTTTGTTTACTGAGAGAATTGGGTAATAGAGAGGAAATCATATTTTCTCTCCGTTCAAGTTTTTTAAAGTTTTTACAAGAAGAATTGTATAGCAGCTGAATTTTTTTAGATTTTCTTAGACGTATTTGACATTTTTCATTATTTTACCAGAAAAGTGCTCGTTTTCTTTTTAAAGTTGAAGTTAATTCTCTATCAATTTTATTACTTTTGACGTTTACAATTTTTTTACCAGAAAAGTACGCGAACAGACCTAATATTGCAACAGCACCAAAGCAAAATAAGTATCGAGACTGTAGTGTTCTCATACATTATTTCATACACACTCGCATTTACAACCATTTGCATTCTCATTCATATCCTTAATCACATTTTCATCTTCACATATAAAAACACTTTGTTATTTGCACTTTAACTATTGAATAATTTTTAGATTTAAGTTATCAAAATATATATTGTGATCTATTATTTAAATTATTTAGATCAAGTTAGTTTTTAAGAAGGCAACAACAACAACAACTCTGTATAGAGTCAATCACTTGTACTAGAAACAATTTTCAAAATATTAAGGCCGAAGGAGAACGTCCAGTTGAAACTGATCCGGATATTAATGAAGTAGATATATAATTACAATTGGGGTATTCACAAGGTGTGCTATCATGACATATTGTCCTAAAATTTTACAACAAAAATTTACAAGATAAATAAATGCAAATAAGAAACAGCTGTTTGATTACGACACTTCAATAAACATAGCTTTCAGAGTTGTAATATATAAGTACTTTTTTATATGACAGGGAACAATAAAATGTTTAAACTAGTGTAAAATCTTAGGACAATATGACATTATGACATGATAGCACACCTTGTGAATATCCTAAATAAGTTTCTCTGTACTAAAACTGCTTAATGTAATTTTTTATTGTTCGCTATATTACTTTTATATTTTAAAGTAAATATTCATGTTTCAGTTTAACTCAACTAAATGTTTCTTGTTATTAAAAATTAATAATATTTTTCATTATTATTTGCCTATCTTTTGAGTCTTTTGAGTCTTTTTTTTCTACTTGAGTCTTTTGAGACATACAGTCTGTGATAGATATACGGACATAAAGACAGACAAAGAGCAACTAAGACATATTTAAATCTCTTTTTTTTTTTTGTTTTTTCTAAGTTTTAAAACCGTAACTAAGCATTAAAAAAAGATAAAGTAAACGAAGGTAGCAATTATAATGTTATATTTTAATTAAATGAAATACAACTTTTTTGACAAAAAACTTAAATTTTTTTGCCAAACTGACTTCTTGCGAACATTTTTCTACATTTCAATTTAACAAAACGACTTGTCTTCATATAAGTCACTTAGATCATTTTCTTTTTTAATAAAAATAGTTTTGACAAAACGACTTGTGTGGTAAAAGCTATTTTTTGTGTTAAGAATCCATTTGACAAATTATCTTATCTTTTTCATTTACAGTTTCAAATAAACTATAGCTCTTAGATTAAAAAAAAATATCGCAAAATGTTTCCTTTATATTTGTGTATAATGTGTAAGTATAAGATTCCTTTCGATTACTTTACAAAAAATTTTGTTAGGCATTTTAACAGTTTTTTCGCTCTCCTGAAAATTTGATAATTTAGAGACAAGCTGTTTTGTCAAATGTTCACAGAAATGATAGTGCCTAAAAGATATAAGAAATGTTCAATGTACTGTCTGAAAGATAGTTCTGAAATATGGTATCTAGAAGTTACTAAAAGAAAATGGCTGATAGAGAATATCTAACAGATAGTAGATACCTTAAAGAAAGCTTTTAAAAAAGAGAGAAATTATGTAAAAGAAAGTACCTGAAAGAGATAGCATTTTAAAGATAGTATTTTAAATGTAGTATCCAAAAGGTACTTCTAAAGATGGTACCTAGAAGATAGTTCCTAAAAGATAGTGACTGAAAAGTACTATCTATACCAGCGATGCCCACCAAAATTATTTAAAGAGTGCAAAAGCAACAACAACAGCAAAAAAGCAACATCACAAAATTTTCAAATCTGGATGCAATGAGGAATTACCAATAACACGAGTGCTGGCAAAGTCCGTGACAGCGAACTTATATGTACACTGTAAAAATAATGAATCAAGTTATTCTAAATGTTTATTTTTTTTTTGCTAGTCAGAATACATTCTGATTTAACCAGCTTTAACCGCGTGGAGGTTTTGAGATATCTTTTTTTATTGTTTGTTTTATATTTAGCTGTTTATTTTTTTTATTATTTTTAACTTTCTTTTTTATGTTTTTATTTTTTGTGAATTTTTTATTATTATACTTTTTTTCATTTTTTATTCTTTTAATAATTTTTATTTGCTTAAACCTTAATTTTTTTATAATTTTATTATCTTACTGTTTTATTATTAACTAAACTGTTATATGATTAAGATTAAAATCTTTTATTATCTATGAAAAAATAGGCAAACTCCCAGTTTTCCGCAAATTCTTTTCGTGTCATTTTTCAAGGGTATAAAACCCCCCTAAACCCTCCTAAACCCCTATAAAAATTATTTATTCTGATGCACTATAAAAAAGTACCAACCTGCAAAAATTCAGTAACTTTTTCTAGAAAAAGAATACGACAAAAAATATAAAGAATACGACAAATGCTGTTAACGTCTATAATGTGAATGCCAAAAACAGTGCAAAACAGCGGCGATCGATGGTGCAAAGAAACAAAAACAACAACATTCGAACGCAGAACAGCTATCGATGGTTCGAAGGAACAAAAACAATAGCTTTAAGAAGTGAGGCTGAAATTGCAAAATGAATTCGGCGAACTGCAACAATCATGAAAATATTGAAGTTGTTGTAAAAAAGTGGAAAGAGTTAGGCCGCGTTCATAGTGGAAGCTAACGCTGAAGCATAAAGCTGCTTTGCCGAGCTTTTTTGATCATAGTGAACGCTTATTCAACGCTGCACAAAGTAGCTTATTGAGCTTTTTGGTGTTCATAGTGCGCGCTTTATGCTGTGGCTGAGAGGCTTTGTTTTCATTTGTTTCCTTGGAAATATGTCCTCAATTGCGTTTTGCGAAGTAAATGAAAGGTTTTTTGATTAATGAATATGTAGCGATGATTGATCACCAACGAAAGATCAAACCAATACCAAACAAAAGTTTAAAGGAACTTGAAAACACAAAACATAACAACGGTGGAAAGTTTGTCACAAAAAGTACCCAAGAAGTATGCAAGAACAACGAAAACTATGTAAACAAACGAGATAGGATATACAAGTACATAAAACTGAAAAGCACCACAAAATGAGACAACAACGCAATAACGGTTAAAACTTCAGCTCAAAAAAATATCCAACCAATAAAATAAAATCAACGAAAATATTGTAAGCAGGCAAAATAGATAAACAAGTGCCGAAGAGTTTAGTACGACGCAATTAATAATAAAACTAAACAAAAAAATTGAAACTATTTGATCAAACAAGAATAAAGCGCCGTAAAACATTTTAAAAATGCTCTAAAACAAAGCAAAAAAACAAAATTATTTTGATGTGTGAGCAAGCGAGATGGAGATATAAGCGCTGAAAAGCATTTGAAAAGAAGCTTTATGCTGTCACTATGAACATTTTGAGCTTTTTCTATATGATTATACACAGAGCGTTTTTCAGATAAACCTCTCGGCTAAGCTAAAAGCGTTTACTATGAACGCGGCCTTAGGCGCTGGGCAACGCTGATCTACACGGTGATAGTATTTTTAGTAAATATGTTATCTCAGATATAGCTTTTATCACTAGAAGGATCGAAGAACATGCCATACCTATAAAGACCGCAACCGTCAAATTTACGGTATATTGAATATTTGTTATTAAAACAAAATTATTAATTTTAATTTTTGATTTTAATTACGTGTATACTTTACATACATAGAATATTTATGGCAAACAATTTTTTATAGCCTTTTTTAAGGCATTGACCACAAACATTAGCGATCAAAATTATGTTGGCGTCAATTTGACGGCTCTGACCATTCTAGTGTTAAAAGCTAGTATCCAAGACATAGCACCTGTAAAGAAGTGTCTAAAAAAATACACAAAAACAGAAAAAGCTGCCTCAAAGACAGTTTCAGAGCTTGAGTTTTTTATGAAATATTTGAAGGATGGTTTTCATAAAATATGATGGAATGATGTTATCTGACAAATAACATACGATAAAATATTTTCTGAATGTTATTTTGTGAAGACAATCGGTTGGAAGATAAATCGTTTCTAAAGAATAATATCTTAAAGCTAGTCTGAACGATATTTTTTAACTGCGATATTGCTTTCATTATTTTGAAAATTTTATGCGTAAAGGCGCGTTTATAGTGGCGACTTGTTGCTTTTCCGAACCAAACCGAGAGGCAAAGCTGAAAAACGCAGCACATACAATCATATGAAATAAGCTCAAATTGCGTATAGTGCCAGCTAAACGAGCAGCTTAAAGCAACTCGTGCGCTGGTATTCAGAGAATTGCTTTCCGATTGTTGCTTACTCGCTCGCTCGCACAGTTTGCATGTGTTAAGTTTAATTTTAAACAATACTTACTTATTATTATCATTAAATCACTTAAAAAAGATAGAGCAACAGGGAAAACCCCCAATAAAATACATAAATACGTATTTTTTATTTTTAGTGTTTCGCCTTTTCTTCTTTTTTTCGTGCTATCAAAAGCAAGTGGGTGAAAAATCCAAATTTGCGATCAGTAGCTTTTGTTTTATTCTAAATTTGTTGTGAAAAAATCAATAATTTGACATCAATCTGTTTTATGTGTATGCAAAATATCAAAATAATAAGACGTTGGTCAATGAAGCCATGAACGAGTCTGTGTAATGCATACAAACAAATATTTACGAACACATATAAATTATTGATGTCCAATGATTGATCGTGTAAAGTCTGCATTCGGCCAAATGTTTAGGAAGGATCTTAATAAGTCTCTTATTGATAAGCCGATTGATTTGTTTCCCCACAATTTTTTATTTTGTTTCTCCTGTTCTGTTAAAAACAAAAACAGTCCGAAATAAAAACGAAGCAACAAGACCACTTAAAAGATCACAAAACAACTGCAAAAAAGTCGAAACAAGCTGTAAGAGCAAGTGCCTTAAAGCAGCTTACAGTGGCTTAAAGTGCGTTTTAGCATAGTTTTTTCGCATTTTCGTCTTTTGACTTGTTGTCCGCTGGTTTGAGGAAAGTAAGAAACACACGAATTAATGTGACTTATTCGATGCTTCGATTTAAAAAAAAAAAAATAATAATATGTACAAACAAACAATAAATAGTCAAAAACCAGCTGTAATAAGTCAGCGACTTAAAGTGACTTAAATCAACTAACAGTGGTTTAAACTTAGTTTCAGCATCATTTTTTTGCATTTTCAAAACATATTTTGAGGGCACGCACATGGTATTTTTAAAACTTGACGGCATCCTTCTTGTCATGTCGCTTGTCATGTGGAGTAGCTAAAAAAAATGCTGCAAAACTGATTCATCCAGTCATTCATCCATTTTGCAACAACCGCGAACAATTCAACAGTCAATTTTATGACTCTTTCGACTGACTCCTCTGTGGCTTCTGTAAAGGCTTTGTTTGTCTGCATTTAAAATTAAATCCGTTTTTTATCACTGTTATTTTTGTTGATTGGTTTGAATTTGGCATTCATTGAGATTTAGTTGAGCACTGACTTTCCAAGCAACATTTTTGCCCACACAATCGGTAGTCTATCTATCGGTCTATCTTTTATTTATCATATGAAGACTAGCCTGTCCATCAAGCTATAAGTTGGAGTTTTTGCGTCTGTCGTAACTCTTGTAAGTTTTCCGTTATTGCTGCAGGCAGAATCTTTATTTTATATCTTTATCATATCTTGTTTCTGTCACATTTTTTTCTTTGGCTCTTTTCATTTCTTTTTGAATTGAAAATGTGACAACAATGACTTTCATTCAATTTTCTTGGTTTTTTAATATACCTGTAGTTATCTGTTGCATTTCCACCACTTTGCCTTCTCCTGATTTGTTGTATTTTATCTACTTTTGATTGTTGCGTTCGTAGCTGTCGTTTTCGGTAACAAGGTCACATGATTATTAGGGTGGGGTGAAGTTTTTTTTCTTCAAATTTTGTTTTTCCTGTACTATGAATCGATGATCCATAGCCTTAAACATACCTAAAAAAAATTTTAGCTTCCTAGGTCAAGGTCTTGAGGTGGCGCATATGACTTTAGTTTTTGAATTCGACCATTTATTGAAATAAAAGTAATTTGGTTTAAAATAGGTTTATATTAAGTTCAATCAAATTGTTTCAGTCTTTTATTTATTATATAAAGCACATTAAATATAAATGAGTATTATTAAAATAAAGAAAAAAAATGTTGTTGTCATTTTTAGAAGTCTCATTGTTGGAAAAATTGCGATTTGGTCTCAAACAATGGTATATCTTGCCTTGCTTTTATTCTGGAGCGAATGAAACCATCTCTTGCTTCTAATCCACAAACAGAAATTGAAGCATCAGTGACGAGCTTGACACACCTTTCTACTGCTTGAGTATGGCAAGGATACTTTTCAAATTCAACAAAGTTTTTCTCCGAACCGACCATCTTTACAATTTCTGTATCAGTATATTTCATAGTCATTGGTGGTTCTGTTACTTTCACATTCACCCAGTCTATTAAATCATAGTAATTTGTCGCATTTACTTGAAGCTCTGGAAGACAGAACTCGCGAACTTTCTCTGTGGTAGTTCCTTTTCTGACTTCTAACACTCTTTGAAGAGCCAATTCCCTTATTTGTGAAGCATCATCTTGTAGCATAGCCAACAAGATATTTTCTGGGTGTGTGAAATATGAATTTCTTTGAATAGTTTTTAAAACAATACTTTTAAGGTCATCTCTTAAATATAAACTTCTTTTAACCATGTTGAAAACATGAACTGGACCGTGTTTACAAGATGGCTTTGCCTTTATGTCAAACCATGTTGGTGCGTACACTTTCATAATGAAAAGCGCTAGTTGCTTTAGGTTTTCTGGTGGTTTAGCCGTACCAATATACAAACGAAGAATCCTATTGGCGCAAGTTAACCATCTAGAGTGTGCTAACTTTCCTGGGTCTCTACTAGCTAAACTTGGTGAAACTAAACCAGCCGAAATGGCGGAACATATTTCATATAGGTACTTTTGATCAGTGCTTAGCAAACTAGTATTTACTTCCGGCAATTCTGTGCTAATCGCTTCAAAAGCTTCTGGTTTAAAATCAAGGCACTTGACGAGTTTTTTTCCTATACCACCGGAAAAGCTATTAGGACCAGTAGTAGTTCCATCGAGACTTAAAAACAAATGGCGCAGTGGTAATTCATTTGCGTGGAATAAACACACAAACCATTGTAAAGGTCGGTTCAGATGTTTTTCTAATAAAGCTATAACTCCATTTTTATGTCCCGTATTGACAGCCGTTCCATCACATCCGATTGCCACCAAAGAAGACTGAAATTTAAACTTTCCTTCCATAAAGCCAACAATATTCTTTTGAATATTAGCTGCTTTCCCTGAATCTATCGACAAATGACCTATATACTCAGAATTTGGCTCTGATATCATTGAGATATGTTCTTCGGTAATGGTCTTCCTATGTGACGCATTTTCATTAGTAGTCATTACTAAAGTTTTGTCTTTACGACCGTCAAAATAAATAGCCGTTAGAACTTTTTCGCAACCTATAGAGTTCAGCTCTTTGCGCACTTTTTTCCTTTCTCGACGTATTTTACTTCGGTCTATTACGCTTGATGAGTTTTCGGCATCTATGACATTTAAATCAAGCATTACTGCGTTAACAATAAATGCTGCAGATCGATCTGAAACTCCGGTCCTGTCACATGCTAAAGCAAGATTTGGCAACTTATCTCTCATCTGCTTATTTTCTTTTTGTTGTTCTTCTTTTTGATATTTTCTTGATGTTTCGTTCAGACAAACATCATCTTCGTCTGATTCTGATGGTCCACTTGAATAACTGCTGGACGACCAATGTACTACTGGCATAGATGAAGAAGCACTTGTAGCAGTATTTTTATCCACAAACTCATCATACTTTCGTTTTCTAACTTCATTACGTCGTAAAGATTTTGTTGTCACTCTATCCACACAGCCAATATACATTTTACGCTCATTTCGTTGGTCCTTTAAAAAGTTTTCCTCAGCAGCAGGTACTTTAGTAATACATTTACATACTTTTCTGGATGCACACTTACATATTGCGATGTCAAATAACTTTTTTTGGGAATCCTTGAAAAAATGTTGCTTCTTGGCGTAATTGCGCAATTTTTTTATACTCTTGTACTTGTTGTAATACGAAACCAATCTTGAAACCACTTGTTGATGACTAATCGTTGGAATCGATGCTTTATTCCATATTTGTTCGATATCAGTTGCAATTATTTCACATATATACTTTATTGAAGGATCTTTTCCATTATTCAATTCAAGCAAATCCGTTTTTATCCACAGGTAATATTTAATAACATCACAATACGTCGGTAGCACATTAACATTTAATATAAGTGGTTCACCAAATACAGGGCAAAGCAAATCCTTCCGAGTTTTAGGCATTTTAAAACTTTGTGTATATAAATAGTCACTTCACCTTTTAACTATTATTATTTTAATTGAAAAAAATTATAAAAACAATTTATCGTTGATTAAACTTTTGTTTTGTTTTAAGTTGCTGTTTAACAGGTAACACTTTCACTTCTCTATGAAGAATCTTAAAACAACAATAGAAAATAGCATTAGAACAAGGGAATTCCCCGACTTCGTTTTACTCGCTTAAGTGTTGCTAACGCTTTCAACAGTGGTGAAAAACATAAATTTTTAAATGGTACTAAATACGTCTTCAGACGATAACATTGTGTAACACTATAATATTGGATAAAGCGTCTTTTACACGATAACACTTTCGGAGAGATTTTACCGACGGTAACAGTTATAAATTCTGATCCGCTTGTGGTATAGTTTTGTGAAAAATTTCAAAAAATAAAGAGCACCATCCGTATTTCAATCACACATCAATTTATGCTCTCTGAGAGCGCAAAAGCAGTGAAAAAATACTTTTTGATACAAAATTTTGACAGGTCGTATTACTTGTGGTACCGTCTAAAAGTCGCTTAATACTACAAGAATTTTTGCCAATTATACTACAAAATATTACCGTGTGAAGAGGCTTTTAACTACATAACTACAAAAAGTACATATTAGTAATACGAGTACCTTTTTTTTTTTAAACTTCACCCGTCGTGCGCCACCTCCAAATAAAGTCGTAAGGCTTTGATATTTTGCATGAATTAATGTTTTCTATAGGGTCATCGATTACCAATACAGGAGATTTAAAAAAATTTAAAAAAATTTTTTTTGGCCTTTTTCACTCCACCCTAATGATTATTGCTCACATTGTCGTCATCGTCATTGTTGTCGTCGTTGTAGCTCTGCAACTGGTATTGAGTGCAGCAGAAGCAGCCAAACCGCCTGCCAGTCAACAATCAATTCCGTCAATTGTACCCACGACGCAAACGACGAAATGTTGTCACATTCAACGGATGGATTCATTCGCTTTCATTTCATAGAGATTCACTTTCTACTGTTTACGAATGCACCTTTATTTTCACTTACCGATTTTGGAACGAGATTCTTTATCGTAGAGCTGCGCAATTAATTGTTGTTCGCCTCATTTTTATTGTATGGTGTATTTGTGTGATGGTTGTGAGTAAGAATATTGCAAGATAAATCTGTCATTTTTATAAAAAGATTGAAGAATTGTTTTAGTTTTTAATTCAAAGGATCTTTTTACTCATCATATCGTTGATACATAATCTATCTGTAGTAGAGTTTTTTTAAATATTTAATTACTTTAACATATTTTCTATGACTTTTTTGCAAGCACAACAAAAGTATTTAAACTGTACAACACAGCGTAAAACTTGCTTACTTGCGTTATTATTACATCTCACTTAACAACAGCGAAAACACTTGATACTTCTTGAATGCTTCGTTGTGTATCTTTCTTTCTCTATCTCTCTTTCGCTCTCTCTCTCTCTCTAGTTGGGGTGCCAACAAAACTATGACAGCCAAATATATTGTGTGCACCAGAAGATTTGTTGTTTTAATTATTAACGTTAAACGCATCTCAGTAAATGCAGATAATTTTACACCTTACACGGATGTGTAACAACTATACGGTAGACGTGCTTCCGTCACAGTTTCTGACATGCAAAGTTTTAAATTTCCAACGTAAAAATAAGAAAAACAAATAAAAAAAATATGGGACAACATTCGAAACTATTTCTCAGACCAGCTTCCTCATGTAGCTTTTCCTCATTACTAACAAATGCCGAAGTAAAGAAAAGTTGTAATACTTTTACAGATATTAAGATACAAACAGAACTTTGTGTTAAGATGCTATTTTGTTTAATAAAGATTTTCTTATTTAGACTATTTTATTATACAGAAACTATCTCGTTGGTATTGTGATGTAAATTCGCTTTTAAAGTTACAATTTTGCACATAAAATTTTTTAACAGATAAAACCGTTTTGATTCCACTTTTGAAATTCTATGGGTGGGGCTACTACTTTGGACTACTGGCTGCCGGATAACATCTTTCAGTTTTGTCCCCTTAATCGTATAAGGTCTTATAGTTATCTATTGTAATAAAACTCATTTTCTGTTTGTTTGTTTGGCCTTTATACAAATCTAAACGGCTCAACGGATTTTACTCAAACTAGGTATACATATTAAGTGCTTTCCAACTTAAAATGTTACATACTTAGTTTTTTGCCACTCCCCCTCTGAAATTTTTCAACTAACGGTAATTTTGTTATTATAAAACTTTTTACCATCGGAGGTTTTTGTGTATTTAATTTTAAAAAATTTTTGTTATTCTGACATCAACAAAATCTGATATCTTCAAAATTGGAGAAATTTTCAGTACAACGACTTTTTCATAAAACATCGTTGCCTAATAATGAGAAAAAAACGACATGAAAATCAAAGTTTGGTAATTCGATGCAAATATCTCCGCTGTCCATTAATTCAAATTTTTTTTTGTTCAAAATCTCAATAAAATCACTTCACAAAAATAGGTTGAACTGTACCGTTGAGTCAGTGTATGTATGTTTTATGAGTATGCCAAAAAAGGTCCAAAATATTGACTTTTTACTCAAAAAATGACTCAAAAATTGTTGTTGTTGTAAAAATGAAAGCAATTAAAAATTGCACATTTCATATGACATAGCATTTATTTGCAAAAATTCTTCCAGCCAAGCGCAAAAATTATTTTACTGTTTTTGTCATCAAAACAACAAGGGTACCCCCTTTGATTTTTTTCGCGAAATTTATTTTTTACAAAATGTTGTTTTTATATTTTTTACAAAAAAGTCAAGTCTCAAAAATAATTTATGTGAAAAAATTAGCCCAATATCTCTTTCCAATAAAAAGTTATGGCTAAGAATCTATTTTTTCATAGCTATATTAAAATTCTCTATCCTTAATATCTTCCTTATACTAGTGCGTCTATATTTTTGCGGAATTTTGACATTTTAACTCTCCAATCATGTTTATAAACTTGACTCCATTGCACAAATTTTACGGTTCAACAGCGTATTAACCAACGAAAAAAATTGTCGCTACCTTTTCGTTGTCAAAAATGCAATGCATTTTTACGGAAAATTTATTTTTTTCGTCTTAACTCCCAAACCATACATCCTACAAGGACAATTTATGCACCAAAATATTTGTAATTTAAATACCCCTTTAATTTTTTTCGCGAAATTTATTTTTTCCAAAATGTTGTTTTTATATTTTGTACAAAAAAGTCAAGTCTCAAAAATAATTTATGTGAAAAAATTACCCCAATATCTCCTTCCAATCAAAAGTTATGGCTAAAAATCTATTTTTTCATACCAGACTTTTAATAAAACTGAGTTTTGTTTTAAAATTCTCTATATAGTTTGAACGTCCCCCCCATTTGTCTCTAAGAATGCAGTTGTGTGTCTAGAGTAATTACGAACATTTTGGATTATATAAAATGCTATTGCTACCAAACTTTTAAAAAGTAAAATAATGCAGTACTGCCATTTTTTTTAGTCGCAGCGTCATCTAGCCGTCAATAACGGCTTAGTTTCTCTACTTTCACAGATGCGCTTTCAACACTTAAAAACATAGAAGTGGATCAATTTAAATGTCTAGCTCACTTGCTGGATTTTTTGTTGTTTTTGCTTTGCTTGCAAATGCGATTATATGATCCTGATCTCCAATGAAAAAACGCAGCTAATAGAAAATTTAGTACAATCATTTTAAGTACAACGAATTTTTCATAACGAATAATGAGAAAAAATTATATGAAAATCAAAGTTTTTACTTTTAATGCCAATAATTCCGCTGTTTTTAATATATTTCATTAAAAATTTTTTATTAAAAAGTTCAATATATTGAGTCCCACCATAATTTTTATTTTGTTTTGTGCTTGCTTTAAAATTAAGTTAATATACAAATTATTTTTAATTTTTAAAATATGTTTTTCGTACCCCTTCTTTGAATTCAATTAGCTCACCGCAAGAGATGGAACCACCAACAACAAAATTTTTCCACAATTTTTTGGATTAATGTTCGTTCAATTACCTTTCTAACGGTAGCTGCCAACAAATAAAATTCAACATGTTTTTCATTATTCCAGAATTTAAAAAACATTTAATCGAGAAGTGTATGTTAAAATGTTTATATAAATGGCTCTCGAGTAACACCGGGTATATCAGCTAGTGAAGATAAATGCTTACTGAATAATGAAAAATTAATAATAAATAATGAATATTTAATAATAAGTAACGAATAATAAATTACGAAAATATAATAATGAATAAAAAATTATAAAAATTCATGACGAGTAATATATTATGAATAATGAATAACAGACAAATAATCAATAATTATTTATGATGAATAACGACTACTGAATAACTAATATTAAATAAAAAGTAATGAAATAGTGAATAAAAATAATGAATTATAAATAACGAATAATTAATAATGAACAATTAAAACTTAATTGTGATGAATAATAAAAAAATGGCTACTGATTAATGAATTATTAATAAGGAATGATGAAAAATGAAAAATACATAACGGGCAATGATTACTAAATAAAATGAAAAATTAATGATGGCATATTTTAATAACTATATTGTTTTTAATAATTATAAAAAATATTATTTTTTTTAGAATTATATTTGAGCTTTAAGCCAAATAAGCTAATGAAGCAACCGATTGCAACAACAAGTTCTTTGCAGAACAAATCACCAAGCAAACTAGATAGACTGTTCCGTTGATGGCTACATCAACTCGTCAGTAGTCTTCTGTAGTACCATCCACTTTGATAAGCTTATACAAACACCTTCTGTTAAATCAAAACAGAATTATGTGCTGTATGCCGCCTTCAAAGCAATGTTTTTCTACTACTTTGCAAAAGCAAATGTTCAAAAAATCGACTGCATTGATTCTGCAAAGAATTGTTTGCTGTGCTCTTTGTGTACTTCTTTATCACAAATCATTCTACACTCAAAAAATTTATTAGTAAAATTTCTACGAATTATATTAGTACACAAAATATTCGTAAATTCTACAAATATTCGTATAATAAACAAAGAATTTTTATTGCGATATCTTTACGTATTCATTCGTAAAATTTTTCTAATACCTGATGTGGTATCTACGAATATATTATTTATTTATATATATTTTATTAGTATATATACTAATAAAATTCGTAAACAAAAATAAATCAATACGTATTAGTGCATTGTACGAATGATTGTGTACATATATATAATAATATTCGTAAATTTCTCGTACGAATAGCTTCGTAATTTCTTTCATTACCTTCGTAGTATTTACTAATGCTTTCGTGCTATTTACGAATGAAAAATAATATTAGTAGAAATAATTCATTTGTAGGCTGACTGTACGAATTATTAGTAAAATGTACGAATTATTAGTAGAGTCTAAAAAATTGAAAACCGAAATCGTTCAGCCTTGTTTGTCGAACATTTATAGAACATAAGGAACTATATGATTGTAAAGTGACTGTAGCCTACTGGTAGAGTGCGTGGCCCGTAAACTAAAGAGCCGAGGTTCAAACCCCAGCTCAGACAGAATTTTTTTTTTTATAATACGAATAAAATATTCGTAATATGTACTAATATACGTTGATTCTACGAATCCTATTCGTAGCTGAGAACTACGAATAAAATTCGTTCAATGGACGCAGTTATTAGCAATATTTTCACACAAATATTTTTGAGTGTAGGATCCAACAGTTTGAAAAAGTAGTAGAAAAACATTGCTTTGAAGGCGGCATACAGCACCTAATTCTGTTTTGATTTAACAGAACTAGCCTTCGAAAAGGGTTGAGATTCTGAAGGGGGAAGATCCTCCAGACAACGGGGTTTCCAATAATTTTTTTACAAAATACTGAGAGTATTTATTACAAATTTTTTCGCTTTCGATTATTATTTCGCTTTGCATAGATCTTTTTTTTAAAAAAAAGCCAATTTGAACACAAAAAGAAAAAATGCCATTTTTTGTAAACAAATTGTTAAAAACAATATTTCTAGTAATATTTCTAGTTTTGCGAAAAACATGATTAAAGTTTATGTTCCTGCTTTCAGTACTTTCGACGCTCATCAATTCACTGACTTTCAAGGGGCTTTCAATACTTTCTATTGAGCTTAATGCATTGAAAATGGATTCTTTAGGTTATAAATGAATTTTTTAAGCAAAACACAATTCAAAAATTTTAAGTTCTGAAGGGTACTCCTCTCTTAAGTAATACATCATTTAATATCTTAATATAAGCTTAAGGTAAAAATTTTAAATATGTTTTGTTATTTATGCAAATTATTACTTTCCATAACATAATTGATATATTATGGCTATGAAATAAATTAAGATTATGTTATTTACTGCTCATAACGAATTTCATAGATGACGTTTATAGATAAAAATGCATAAAATTTTCCCGCTGGGCTAACACTCTGGCTTAAATTGGAATCTATTGCACGAAAATGAGTTTTTAATTACAACTAATAAAGATTGATTTATAGTTATGTATGATATTGTAATATAACTTAAGAAAAGAAAAAAATTTAAGAAATTTAGACAACCGATAAAAAATAAATAAGACATTCAAAAGTTGTAATTTAACACAACAACAACAACAATATTATTGGTTGGTATTAATGTGGTTGGCCATCGTCATAAAAAGTGAGTCTTGCACGTCAATCAACCCAGTCAGTCAGTCAGATATTTAGTCAACGATTCCCACCGGATATGTGGCCATATTTCGCCGTCAACAACCACAGAAAAACTATGTCCATGGATGCCGTCGCATTAAAAACGAAGACAAAAAAGCGAATCTCCTTGCTTTCGTTTAAATGCTGTTGATAAGAAAAAATAAGTAGTATTTTAAATGTGGTGCATTTCTACTATTTTTCAGATACCATTGGAGAAGTCTTATCAGCATAAAGAAACAATGACAATGGCACGATCAAGAGAAACACACAATTATAACTGCACATTATCCAAAAACAGTGGCACAAATACGAAGATTTTGAGAAGAGGAAAAAGTAGAAAGAATTCAGTCTGGTATCTTAAAAACTTAAAAATGATTGCTCAAAACATACATAAGTACTTATCTACAAAAAACAAGATGCAACCAAGATTCAACCAATAACAAGAAAAATGGCGACTTTTACCGTTTCGTATTGCAAGTATAGAAATACCAAGACTTAAATCATGTTTTTATACACATATTTATGCTGCAGTTGCAAAGACTATTTGCAATACTGCAATGTTGGCCCCCAGCTGTGCAGCAAAAGCTAGTTGGTGTTGCCATATGAAATTATTTTTGCTGCATTTTCTGCTAAATATATTATTAAAAATTATTGACTACTTCACTAGTTTGAAGCGTAAAATTATAGCTTAAACTGCATGCAATACGATTGCGTTAAAGATTAAGTGTCGGAGAGACGATGGTGAGCAGCAGCCAT
This sequence comes from Dichetophora obliterata, assembly GCA_963920525.1. NCBI lineage: Eukaryota > Metazoa > Arthropoda > Insecta > Diptera > Sciomyzidae > Dichetophora > Dichetophora obliterata. The sequence continues at coordinate 158,487,901 of OY986438.1, forward strand.
CGCTTAATATGTATTTAATTTTTGTGATCTTTGCTTTTGTTTGACTTATTATTTAGTATTTGATGTTTTTGTTTTTTCTATTTTCATTTTCATTCAGCTTTCTTTCAATTTCAATCGATGGCAACGAGTGCGAGCGATCAAAGTGTTTGATTACGGCGCGAAGCAAGACCAAAACTATTAAATAATATTTGTTGCCATTGGCGAAGGCGACGATGTTGATGATGATGAATATAGCACGCTGCCGCGCACATTTATGACATGCAACGCTGTTGTTATTCTTGTTGTTGCTGTTGTGATTGTTTGTGAAGATGATTAGTGGGCACTGTGGGCGCAATGCTTTGACTACGGGTTAGATATTCAATAATTTATTTTCGTCACGTTTGAAGCTGAACTTGGTAATGACATTGTTTTCGATAGATATTGCACTTTTATTTTGGCTTTTGAAGGTGACAATACTACTCAGATATTGACAACAAACTTTAAGGATTTTACTTGTTTTGAAAATACTGCTTTTTAAGTAGTCAATCCTCAATTCACAATACTCCCCAGTGGGCAAAAGCAGGTCTTTGAAGCGCTTCTAGTAGGCCATCATATGGATTTCTTAGCCCTTCCGTGCTCGTTTCCAAGCCCATAAGCTTTTTTATATGAAACGAGAAAATTTTCTAGGCCTTCCGCTCTCGCCACTCTAAAGAAGCCTGCTAGAAGCCCTTCTTTAGAATGTACATTAGAAAGAAAAGCAAAATAAATATCAACTTGAAATAAAAAAACTTTTGACGAATTCTAGATTTGAACCAGCGTCCTCTCAGCTGGCGGCCTGGCATCTTACCCACTCGTCCACCTCAGTTATTAACAAACTTCAGCTTATTTTGCATCATTACAAATGAAAGTAAGTTTTCGGGAGCGCGGGTTCGCAACCCAGCTCGGCCCAAAAAAAAAATTTTTTTGTATTTTTTTAAAATCTAAATTTTTTTACAAATTTTTCTGTCCATTTAAAAAATTTTTTGGAATTTTTTTGTAAATTTCTTCATACAAAAATAATAGAAAAGACTTAGAATTTTTCCATATAAAAGTTTTCATATAATGTGATATGCAATGTGTTAGATTTCGGAGACCTGGGTTCGCGTCCCAACTCGGCCAAAAAAAAAATAATTTTTTTTTTGTTTTTTCTTTAAGATTTGATTTTTTTTTTAATTGATCTGATCATTTATAATTTTTAAAAAAATTTTTATATAAAATAACAGGAAAAGACTCCAAACCTTCAAATGGTAGGCCTTACAGAAGCACTCATCAATGCAGCGATCATGGAAGGTGTATTGACGCCAATAAGAGCACTACCAGCATGCATTCTTTTGCGTATCGCTAGCTAAAATGCCCACTGGGTCAGTTCTTAACTCTCAATTCACAATTTTTAATACTCAATTCAGAATTGATAGTACACAATTTACAAATCACAATTCTAAAATATGCTTATTTGGGATTTAATATTACCCTGCTTGACAAATTTCGAAAAATCGTTTGCACAATGAATTTCACTATCCATTTGTAATGTTAAATTGGTCTGTGATTCTGAAAATGTCATTCCTTTTTTTTCGTCACTCCGTATTGCTCATTGTAGTTTTTTTTTATAAAGTAATTGATTCCACTTAATTGCATATGGGCATTTCCACAAAAAGGTCTACCGCTACTGAAAAATAAAATGTTACTGACATTTTTTTTAAGCCTTCATAACAGAGAAAAAATTTTTAAATTTATATTGTGAGAGTACTGAGAGCTGATCTCAATTTGAATTTTGAAAAAATGGCAACAAACATGATGAATAGCAACAAAAGTAGAAAAATGGTGACAAAAGTTGAAAAATTTTAGCAAAAGTGGATATTTTATGAGTATAATAAACACTCGTATAATACAAGTTTAAGATTAGTTCAAGTTTTTTTTTAGTTTTCTATTTTTACGGACCTTATATGATTTTTATGATTCACTTTATATGATTTTTAAGTTCAATTTAATAAATAAAACTATACAAAATTTTTACTTCTTTGAAGGGAAAAATCTGTATCTTAACGTATGTATCGTAACGTATGTATCGTAACGTATTATGTTATGGCGTGCATAAAAAAAATTAAAAAAGAATTTTCAACGAAACAATTATGAATATATAGCAACATCATTCCAGAAAACATTAAAATATGTTTAATAAAAAAACTCGTGCACACACCCAGATTTTTTGATTATATTAATGCAGAGAAAAACCACTTCCATTTTTTGTATCGTAACGCATCCTCTTTTGACCTTTTACACTAAATATAGCTTTTACACTAAATATAGTACTAATAGAATGCTATCCAAAAATTAAAACAGGACAAAAAAGTTTAAATATTTCTTTGCTTTTTTAATTTTTAACAACAAAAAATGCGTACGAACGTTACGTACGTGACTATGGAAATGCCCATATCACAATTCTAATATATGCTTATTTGGGAATTAATATTACACTGGCTTACAAATTTCGCAAAGTCGTTTGTACAATGAATTTCACTATCCATTTCTAATGTTAAATTGCTCGTTGAGGTAAGAAAACACACCGTTTTCAAGGTATTGCCTGCTGTTGTTTTTTACAAAAAAATGGTTCCATTTAATTGCATATATCTCCAGAACTGTTGGAGCTGTTAGTTCCGGGGCGGAATAAATAAAATTTTTGAGGATTTTTTCTGTTTTTTAAAAAAATTTACAAAAAAAACGTATTTACAAATTTTGTTAAGAAATAAACATATTTTGTTAATTTTGATATTTTTTACTCAAAGCCTTTTCCGAAAAAAAAATAAGCCATTGTTGAAAGAAATCTATTGAGAAAATGAAAACTAGTGTTTTGTTGAACGAAAGCACCCAGATTAAGTCTGGAGATATATGCATAAATAAATTGTCTGTCTATTTATTTATGTTGATTCTGGAGATATATGCAATAAAGTGGAACCAACTTTTTTTTTCTAAAAAAAGTACTGTGGGCAATATCTCGAAAACGGTTTGACAAAAAATATTACATTTTTGGAATCACCGATCAATTTAACATTAGAAATGGATAGTAGCATTCATTGTTTATTCTGGTTGTTAAGCAGTGTTATCGAGAATTATTGGGGGTTGGAATTAATTTTAAAGGTTTTTTTCGGTTTTTGAGCATTTATTTAGAAACAACGGTACAATGTATATTATTCAAAGTATTGTCCATCGTTAGCTACAGCATTTTCCCATCTTTCTGGCAGCATATGGATTCCGCGCCGGAAGAACGATTCGTCTTTTGAGGCAATCCACGAATCGACCCATTTTTTGGTATCCTCGTAAGAAGTGAAGCGCTGCTCAGCCAAGCCATGCGTCATCGATCTGAATAGGTGGTAGTCGGAAGGGGCTATGTCTGGGCTATAAGGCGGGTGGGGTAGCACATCCCAATTCAGCGCCTCCAACGTTTCCTTGACGGTTCTTGCAACATGTGGCCGTGCGTTGTCATGTTGAAAAACCACTTTGTCGTGTCTTTTGGCATATTCCGGCCGTTTAACCTTTAATGCTCGGCTCAATTGCATCAATTGTTATTGGTAGCGTTCTCCAGTGATGGTTTCGTTAGGTTTTAGCAGCTCATAGTACACGACACCCTTCTGATCCCACCAAATACACAGCATAAGCTTGGCGCCATGAATATTCGGCTTGGCCCTCGATGTTGATGCATGGCCGGGTGGTCCCCACGATTTTTTTCGCTTAGGATTATCGTAATGGATCCACTTTTCATCGCCAGTGACAATACGATGCAAAAAACTCTTCCTTTTATGCCGTTGAAGCAGTTGTTCGCACATGCAAAATCGCCGTTCAACGTCTCTCGGCTTCAACTGGTACGGCACCCAATTTCCTTGCTTTTGAATCATTCCCATGGCCTTCAAGCGTTTGCCGACCGTTGATAAGTCGACTCCCAATGATTCTGACAATTCTTGAAGGGTTTGACACGGGTCTTCATCGAGCAAAGCCTCCAAATCCTCATCTTCAAACTTTTTCGGCTGGCCCGGACGCTCTTTGTCTTCCGTATCAAAATCACCACTTTTAAACCGACGGAACCAGTACTCACAAGTAGAAATCGATGGAGCAGCATAGTCCCCGTAAGCCTCAGTAAGCGTGCGTTGTGCTTCAACCGCTTTTTTCTTCAAATCTGGTCCTGACGGCATACCGCCAATTGTGCTTAAAATGTGTGCTTCTTCGCTGGCTCGGCCTTTGCGCAACCTTTTCAACATCTCCTACAGAACAGGAGTATTTCCATCTTGTTGGAAGGTGGCAAATGTCCAGCCGGTACCAAAAAAGGGCGATGCCACGAACCCTGCAAACTACCGACCCATTGCGATATGCTCTACGCTTTCCAAAGTTATGGAAAGCATAATAAACTTTAATATCATGAATTATCTGGAGCTCAACCAACTGCTTAGTGATCGTCAATATGGTTTCCGTAGGGCTCGCTCTACTGGTGATCTGATGGCGTTCTTAACTGAAGAATGGAACCAATGCGTTCACTTTTTCGGCGAGAGCAGGGTTGTTGCTCTTGATATTTCAAAAGCATTTGACCGAGTGTGGCATAAAGCGCTCGTGTCAAAACTTGGTGCATATGGTTTTGGTGATGGTTTTGCTCGATGGATCACGTGTTTCCTCAAAGAAAGAACGATTCGGGTCGTAGTTGACGGTATTTCGTCCGAGAAGCACGCCATCAACGCAGGAGTACCACAGGGTTCAGTCCTATCGCCAACCTTGTTTCTGGTTTTTATCAACGACCTTCTGTCGTTGACGCATAACCCAATACATTCGTTTGCGGACGACAGCAGCATTTGTCATTCATATTCATTCAAAAAACGCCCAAGCTCTATGGAGATTGAGAGAAAAAGGCAAACTATGAATGACACACTCCTAAATGATCTACAAAAAATCTCCGAGTGGGGTCTTGCAAATAGAGTAGAGTTCAATGCAAGCAAGACCCAGTGCTGCCTGTTAACCCACAAGCGGATGGATTGCCCATTAGCTCCCCTCTATATGAATGGTGTGGATCTTGTGGAATCAGCCGCTCTTGACGTTCTGGGCATATCGATCCAATGTGATCTTCGTTGGAATGATCATATTTTCGATGTGTCGAAAGAAGCGGCCAAGTGCCTAGGTTTTTTAAAACGGTGCAAAAAATATTTCACTTCAGCTGATCTTCGCATGATCTACACCTCATATATTAGGCCGAAAATGGAGTACAATTCGCACATTTGGGCAGGGGCTTCAAGATCTTATTTGGAGCTTCTGGATCGAATTCAACGTCGTGCGATATATTTGATAGGGGATGAAAGTATTTCATCTACTCTCAACTCTCTTGGGCATCGACGCAATGTTGGTTGCCTAAGCCTTCTGTACAGGTACTACCATGGGAAGTGTTCAAGGGAGATACATGGCCTGACTCCACCAGCTCGTGTGTTTCCCAGGTCCACTCGGGCAGCTGTTCAAGCCCACCCCTTTACCATTGCCTTGATGTCCAACAGAACCTCGCATTACCGAGAGAATTCGTTTTTTAGTCGCACGGTAAGGTTGTGGAATAGTCTCCCTGCGAGCGTATTTCCCGGCAGTTTTGAGCTGTGCAAATTTAAAACAAATCTTCACCGATACTACTCCATTTATCCACCCTCCAACTAACTATTACCTATCTTTCGAATCAACACAATGCTTATGCATTTATAGGGGGCATCCCCTGAGCGTTGGTTCAGTCTAAAAAAAAAAAAAAAAAAAAAAAAAATGGAAGCACAAAAGTAAACCTTCCCGCAAATTGCGTTTTGTTGGAACGAAAGTCGACATGTTCACAGAGAAAAAAATATATGTTGTTTACACTTCAGTTGAATGACACATACTGAAAAATGAAGCTTAGACAATGTGCTTTGAAATGAATATAGTCACAGGTGTGCCCGATGCGATCTATTGATAGTTACGCCATCTCTTAGAAAACCTTTAAAACTAATTCCAACCCCCAATACTACTCTTAAGCCCACACTGAGCTAAAAAACAACGTAAGATCAAAGGTAACCACTTCAATTCAAATATTTTTCGGAATGATTTGGCACCAAACACGAAAATATTCAATTCAAAGTGAATACACATACATTCAGTTTTATGTTGTTGCCACTTTAAACTAAATTGTTATACACCTTAAAATGATAAGTATTCGACTTTAACTTAACGAAGATTCAGATTTAATTCAAAAAGGAAGCATATTCAATTGCAATACTAACGTATTTATTTTAAATGCGTTATAACTTTGAAGTAAGATATTTTTTACTTTGATTGCACGTCCTTGCATTAATGAATCAAAGTGATTTTTCACTTTAAATGAAATACTTAACTTTTTTGATATTGAATGGTTACAGGGTCCATGAAACAAAATCAAATAAATAAATCAAAATTAGTTTTTATAGATATGTTGTTTTATTAACATATTGGAATAAATGTGGTAAATTTTTTAAAAAAAATTATGTGATAATTCAATATAAATATTACATTTATATATAAGAATTATGATTTTAAAAATGTAGTTATAAAAATTTATTTCTCACATAAGTTGTACCATTATTCATTTGGTATAAATGCAAAGGAGTACTTGTGAAATAAGAAATAGTTGTAATTAACACACTTTCGTCTTTTAGACCTACTTCATATGATTGAAAATGTTTACAAAATCTTTTGATGTTTATAGGGTAACAAAAAACATAAACATTTTGCTCTACATTAAAAAACAAAAGAATCTTAAAAAGATGAAATAATAATGGACTCCAAAATGCTATATAATAATTACATTTATAAATAATTCCTTTATATTGTACCGACTCTGAAACTCTTCGTCTTCTTCTTTCTTCTTCTCTCATCATCTTCTTCCAAATTTGTAACTTCGTGTGGATACACTGTTGACAAGTGTCGTGTCCAAGTTAAGAACTTGGCCAAATTCATTATTATATTGAATATTTTCCAATTTTTTCAATCTTGTTAATAAAACTGTTATTAAAACGATTGCAACGAAATAATGCTGAATACATATACACAAAAATATGCATCCAACTTCAAATTGAAGTGTCTTTCACTTTAAAATATATATTTTCTACTTCATTTTTACTACTGACAACTTCAATATAAACCATGTTATTTATCAACTTAATTTCGAAGTGCATGCACTTTAAAGAATATAATAACTTTTAGTGGATCACCATTATTTTGAAGTTTTTCCACTTGTTATTGGAGATCAAATGTTTTCATATTTGATTTGAAGGATTTCAATATGAATTTAAAGATGATTTCTTAAAAATGGAGCAACGTAAAATTAACATTATATTATTTAATTTTACAGTGCGATTTTTTCCTGAGTGCACAATTCTCAATTCTGGATTTTCAATTCCCAAACGTCCATTTTTAATTTATACCTAGTTTACAAGTTCCAATTTTCAGTCCTCCTTTCTGGATTCTGAATTCATAATTAAATTGTTTATCCATAAATCATAGTTTTTAATTAAAAACTTACTTATCAGTTTCTAATTCTTCAGTCTCAAGTCTCAGTTCATAATTCACAAATTATAATTAACACTTTGTAATCTTCAATTAAAAATTTGTAGTATACAATTCTTCACACACAATTTTCAATTCAGAAATCATTATTCTTAATTAACAGTTAATTAACATTAATTAACAGTTATTAAATCAATTTAATTATACTATCTTATAAACCTCAGAGAGTAAAAATTGCCATTTAAAGCTTCTTGAGAACATAGGCCGTTCGGAGTAGGCATAAAACACGTAGGTCCAGTTCTCGATCATTTGTGATCAAACATTTAATAACATGCACAACATAATTGATCAATAGAAGCAAGGTCAAAGTCCTTTGAAGGGCTGAAATGGCCAGTCTATTTATTTTATCTTATAATACTAAACTTTTAGCCTTAGTAGTTTATTTCAATTATTATTAATTATTATTATTAATTATTGTTATTAATTATTATTTTTAATTGTTAGTATTATTTATTATTTATTATTATTATAAATTATTATTAACTATTATTATTAATTATTATTCTTATTTATTATTATTAAATCTTGAATTTTTTATTAATTATTTCATTTTTTATTAATTATTAATTATTTAATTTTTTATTAAATAATTATTTCATTTTTTATTAATTTAAATTTTATCAAACTTAGGTAAAAAGAATTAAAGATTAAAAATTAAGTCACAAGCCCAATCAGGAACTAGTTTCAACCCAAAACAGACATAAAGTAAAAATTCAAATCAGAAATTAGGTGAGAAAACAAATCGTAATCAAGTCTAAAATGATTTTAAAAAAATCCAATAATAATTCGAAAATCTCATCATAAAACAAGTCCAGTCCAAGTGAAACAAGTCACAGTCTCGATTAAATCAAGTTTGGGTTCAAGGTTAAGCAAGTTTATCAAGATAAAGTTATGGTTACATAAAAAGTAAGTTTTATTTAAGTTTTAACAAACTTTAGATCAAGTTTATATCAAGATTAAGACAAGATAAAATCAAAACGAAGTCCAGGTTTAAGGCAAATTTTAAATTAAGATCAAATTTTCATAATATTTAGTAAAAATTGCGTTAGTTTTAAGTGTTTTAAGTTATGTTTAAGTGTAAGTAATATTTATATAAAGATTAATTCAAATTTTATTGAAGTTTATATGAAGATAAAGTCAAGCTTAGGTCAATTTTATAACAAGATTAAGTCAAGTTTAGGTTAATGTTAACGTCAAGATCAGGTAAAGTTGAGGGTCGGAAAACTAAAAATCCACAACTAAAATTGTGGAAAATGTGGAATGGCAGGAACAACTTAGGGCTGGAAATGCTTAACACTAGCCTCGGTTAGAAGCAATTCAAATTGTTTTTCACGGTTGTTTCGCCTAGTCAATAATTCACGTATGGTTTCAATCAATTCCTCTAAATAAATCTATCACTTTCCTTTCAGGTCAAAGACTAAGTCTTGTTTGTATAAAGCGCATGCCTTGGTTCTTTGATCTTTAAAAAAAAAAAAAGTTTAGATAAGGTCAAATTGCAATAATGTTGAGAAAAAGTTATTTCACGTATATTTCACCCTCCTACCCCCCAGTGGACGTTGCACCTCCCATACAACCCAAATTTGCGATATCAAATATCTTTGGAGTTATAAGCCGCTTAGCCTCGGAATTCGGTATTCAACCACAATTTATACGTGGCGTTTCACTGATAACATTTTATGAGAGTTGGAAAAAGGAGCGTGGTACCTATCATACAACCCAAATTTGCGATATCGAATAGCTTTGGAGTTATAGGCCGCACAGCCTCGGAATTCAGTATTCGAACTCAATTTACACATGAAGTTTTACTGATAACTTTGTAAGGCATGGGAAAAGGGGGCATGGCACCTCCCATACAACCTAGATTTGAGAATTCAATAGCTTTTGAGTTATAGGTCGCACAACCATGGAATTCAGTATTCGACAACAATTTACATATACAGTTTCACTGATAACATTTTATTCGCGTTTGGCAACGGGGCCGCGGCAGCAACGCGCCGGTTTTAAGCTAGTTTTTATATAAAAATGAAATAAAATTGATTTTAAGTTTATACATACCGAGTTGTACGAATACATTTGTTACATTTACGAATGATCATAATATCTTATAACAAAAATAAAAAATATATTTTGCCTGAGCTGGGGTTTGAACCTCGGCTACTTAGCTTATTTACTTACGCTGCAGCCAGTTTACAATGAAACAGTTCCTTATATTCTTCAGTTGTTCAAAAAACCAGCTAAAAAAAAATTCTGTCTGAGCTGGGGTTTGAACATCGGCACTCTACCAGTAGGCTACAGTCACTTTGCAATCATACAGTTGCTTATGTTCTGTAGATGTTCGACAAAAAAGGCTGAACGATTTCAGTTTTAAATTTCTTAAACTCAACTAATTATTCGTACATTTTACTAATAATTCGTATGGTCAACCAACGAATGAATTGTGTCTACTAATTTTTCATTCGTAAATAGTACGAAAGCATTAGTAAATACTACGAATGTAATGAAAGAAATTACAAAGTTATTCGTACGAGAAATTTACGAATATTATTATTTATATGTACACAATCATTCGTACAATGCACTAATACGAATTGATTTATTTTTGTTTAAGAATATCATTAGTATATAAAACAAATATATTCGTAGTTAGTACATCAGGTATTAGACAAATTTTACGAATGAATTCGTAAAGATGTCACAATAAAAATACTTTGTTGTACGAATATTTTTAGAATGTTCGAATATTTTGTTTACTAATATCATTGGCAGAAATTTTACTAAAAAATTTTTTGAGTGTATTGAGCTCTTATAGCCCACTGTGCGATAAATTTGTTAGTGTTTAAGCCAATATTGAAGCATAAAATGGCAACATAATATATAATATCAACAACAAAAACACTTTTATTAATAACAACAATTGCAATATCATTAAACAAACATTGCTCTACACTATCTACACATTAAAAAATTAACTTGCAACAACAACCACGATATTTAAAACTATATCAGACAAAAAATCAACAACATAAAAAACGAAAAAACCAGCAATGCTAACCTTTTCAATAAATTCAATTTAACAGCGCATGAATAAGCCAAGTCAATCGATTAAGCCAAGTTAGTAAAGTGAGTGAGCAATGAAGCAATTCATTTCAATGAATTTACGTGCATAAATAGAAGACACGAGGGGTATGAGCCAGGAAAACTCATATACAAATATATATAAAATTTAAAGTGATAACTAAAAACCGGAAACGTTGGCTATAGAAAAACTTAACAATAACACTTAAAGTTGTGGGGAAAGGTTTTAAAATTGTCATAAAATCAATCATATATAAACATTAAAAGATGCAATAAAAATTAAAACTTCAGAATTCAATTAATCACGAAGCAAAAGCAAAAAAAAACAGAGAATATGTAATAAACCAAAAGGCTTTGCTAAAGGGGAAAGAGAAAAGGGAGTTAGTAGCAAAAGACTAAATATGAGGACAAAGTAGGCGACAACATTAAAGCAGCAACAACAACAACAACAACAACAACAATAACATCAAAGCAGCTGCACACAATACTGTGTAAGGTAGCAGAAAGAAGGTGACGAGGAGGCCGCACCGGTTAAATTATCATGACTCAAGTAATTGAGTTGTTAAATAAAAAAATTACAATAATAAAAATAAATCTACCCGAATGCATAATCGTTGCAAACACAAAAATAACACACTAGCATTTCTGGATGATGACGATGATGATACGAGTGAAAAAAGCCAGCGGTGCTAAATAAGAATTCATTGAACCGTAGTTAAAGTTGAGCATGTGCGCTGTTGTGCTTTGTATTTGAGGGTATACAGTAGCGGTAACCAAAAGTTGTAACTTTTTGCTCTCAGCTGCAGTCTCAATCTTTTCCCAATCACAGAAAAGCTATTTAGATTTAGTATGGAGTGAATCATTGACATTTGTTCTCTAAGTTCGGGGATACTAAACCCGCCACTTTTTCAAATTTTTTTAATCGAAGATAACTCTTCAAAACGGTGTGTCACACAAGTATTTTATCAGGGGGCAGAGTGTGAAAATTTTCACCATGACAAATACTCTCCTTCTAAAGTAAATGCAGTGTCAAGTCGCAGTCAAGTGCGAGTGAAATCGGAGTTAAGTCAAGCCAGAGTCAAAATATAGAGTTAGTAGCCAAGCAAAATTAAGTCAGTTCAAAGTGAAGTGAGTTATAGCAATTAAGTCAAGTCGCATTCAGGATGAGACCAAAAATTTATGTGCATAAATTGGATCCGCCATTTTTAGTTTGCTATAAAAAATTCTCCTGCGACGTGCTCGAGATTTGCTATAATGTGCTAAACATATAAATAAAATTGAATCTTATTATATTTATTAACCTTTTTCATGTTGTGAGGTGGTGCTTTGTTATACGAAGTTAACCACGAAAATATTTTTTATCGACAATTTCGAAATTGTGCTGTGATGTGCTTGAGTTGTGCTACAATGTGCTGTAGAAAGAGCAATTTAAAATGCTAGCCTTTGCTTTTTTTTAATTCAAGACCTGGTGCCAAATTACAGCATTCGTGAGTTCATGTACTTCTGAATCTAATGAAATTCCCCTCGGACTATGTTTTAGCATTCAATCAAACACAAATCGGAATCTTTTCCTATTGTTATCAAAATAATGCCATTCATCCATTTTCAGCCGCTACCAGTTACAGTTTGGCTATAAACGTGAAATTTCATAGTTTACACATTTTTTGCATAATTATAAGATATCGAACATAACATACATACTGGTTTAAGACAATGAATACAATGTATAGTCTTTTCCACAGTTAGGATAGTGGGATTATTACCCCCGGGCACATAGGTTACCACGCTAGGCATAAAATGTGTAAACGGAGACATTTGACATAAGTAGTGTAACGGTACGTTACAAATATTAGAACTACTTAATACCTATTATTACTTACTACTTATTTTTTTTTTATCGTTATTACAAATTATATCAAATACATATATAAAAAAAAATTATTAATAAGTTAAAAGTAGTAATTTTCAATAAATGAATTAAACTATTTCTAAGCTTATTAGAAATAAATATCTTTTTTAGTACTGTTTGAAATAATTTTTTTTTAAAAAAAAGAATAAAAACATATCAAATATAAGAAACACAAAGGTTAAAAATATTCATCTGGGCTTATGCACTTATATTCGTTGCATTGAAATTCGAAATTTTCAATTAATTATAAAAATTATTTCCAAACCTTTTCTTTTCGATTTTCTTCGAATAAGTATTGTAAATAGACCGTTCGTAGCTACCTCAGGGGTACCTCAGGGTAGCATATTGGGTCCGTTACTTTTTATTCTGTTTGTCAATGATATAACTTCAAAAGTAAAAAACTCTCAGTGTCTGTTATACGCTGATGATTTAAAAATTTTTCGTAAAATAATTTGTCTGATGCCTCATTACTGCAAACTGATCTAAACTCCATAAATGCTTGGTGTTCTAGAAACCATTTGTATCTTAATTATGAAAAATGTATGCATTCTACTTATGCTAAATCTTCATTTCCTTTAAAAACATCATACTATTTAGATAGCAATCTATTGAAATGTGTTAAAGAAATTAAAGACCTTGGTGTAATATTTGATTCCAGATTCTCTTTTATCAGTCACCTCAATTACATTATTCCTAAAACTTCTTGCTGTAGTTCGTAGAAATGGTTCTAATTTTAATGACCCTCTTACTTTGAAAGTTCTTTATACTACTATTGTTCGTTCGAAGTTAGAATATGCTTCATTTATATGGAATCCTTTTTATGCTTCACACACTCTCCGCCTAGAACGAATACAAAAAGCTTTTACGCGCTTTGTTTTTAGAACAAATAATCCGGAAATTCCAATTCCTTCTTATAGTGATCGTTGCAGTTTAATTAATTTAAAAACCCTACAGAATAGAAGAATAATTTTGTCTCTTCTTTTCTTGTATGATATTGTTGTTGGTACGGTTGACTGCCCTAAACTACTGGCATTAATTAATTTTAATGTTCCTTCCAGGTCCTTAAGACATTTTGATGTATTTTATCTAGGAACGTGCAGAGCAAACTATGCCATTAACTCACCAATGATTAGGGCTATGTTAGAGTTCAATAATTTTATGCTTCATTGTAACTTTGATTTTGCAAATTCAAAGAATTCTCTCAGATATTTGCTAAATAATTTTTATTAAGATTGTTGTAAATATTTTAAGATTAAATATAATCATATCTTAAATCGTAGTCTGTAAGAACTAATGTTCATTGACTGAAATACTTAATAAAATAAAATAAAATAAAAAAATAAAATAGAAAAAAAAATAAAATGGAAAAAAAAAACATTTAAAAACATAAAATACGAAAGTGTAAAATATCCATCTGCGGCTGCCGGATTCGAACCTCGGCTGCCAGAATTTATTATAAGCAACAACAAAAACACTTAATATAACTAGAACTAATTATAAATAGACCATAAGTTAATGTAAAAGACAACAACTACAGACACAGCATACTTTCAATAGGTATGAACATTTCAACAGGTACTGACTTATAATTCACAACAACTTCATGATGACATCAATATAAGAATGTAAAGAAATGTCATATCAGGAGCGACTGGAAGTATTAAGAATCGCCCGAAATATCAACGTCTGCTCCTAGTTCGAGCCTTACCGCTTCGATCTAAGCATGTTGATATTTATGTTTTGTTGTTTTCCTCTGTCTTGCCTTCCTTCTATTCTGCTCGCTGCGCTACCCGCCCACGCAACAGAATAGAAGCCTCACAGTCGAACTTTGCAGTTGCCTGCTTTTAGTCTGTCCTTGCAAGCCTCGCTGTTTGGCTGTTTCAGTCGGCAACGCCTCAGCAACTTGTCAGTTAAACTCATTCTTTTGCAAGCTATATGTTTGAATACTGCTCGCCTTGCTACTAGCCCAAGCAACAGTATTCAAGTGACGCAGTCGAACCTTGCCGTCGTCTGCCCCGTAAATTCTTAAGATTCTGCTCAATGCGCTGCCCCGGTGGCCCTTGCACCAGAAATCAAAATTTACGTGATTGGCCTTTGCAGTACCTTTGAGCTCGCTGCACCGTCAACCGATTAGCATGGTAACAGCCGATTAACGACATTAGAAGCGATTACCGTCCGATTACCGTCAACTGATTACAGTAGTAAGAAACGATTACCGTCGTAAGAACCAATTCTGTCATAAAACCGATACTCTCATAAATAAGAACAGGCTACCTGTTTACCAACGAAGTGATCATCCATCATTAAAACTGATTATCCGTTGCTTAGAACCGAACCAGAATCAATTACCTGATTACTAAGAACCGATAACCTGTCATATGATCCGATCACCCGTTGTACAGAACCGAATACCCGTTACATAGAACCTCTTCTGACTACATACGCTGTACTGTAATAGATTTGTAAAGCATAATAAGAACTAGCATAAGGAATTGGAATTGTGTAATAAAGATTGAAAACATAAATTCAAATTGCTTCAATTATAAACATAAATTCAATTCTTAATTGCTGGAGATTAAGTGGATCCTTCAGAGAACCCTGGCTGAGGTTGACCTCAGCCTTAGACAAAACCTCGTTACAGTAGTTTAAGCATATTACTTTAACTCTTGCCTAAGATTAGATGCACATATTACGCCCTATGAATTGTTTCCCCGAAATATCTTTTAAACAGTTACTTTACAAAATAACATTTATGATTGAACAATGTCCATTAGTAACTATTTATTTGGGTTACAATATTTAATAAATTATGATAATGGATAACTTTTCGATACTCAGATTTTACGTTTATGTCTCCATCTGGCAATACATATTTCGTAAAAGTTTGTTGCTGATAAAAATCCACAACGATTCACGCAAAGGAAATTGAATGAATACTTTTATTTGATCCATGATGTTTGTGATAACCTGGCAAAATATCCTCAGTTTCAGCACCTGCTTCTATGTGAAATTCGAAGCACGTTCTTTTTGCATTCAAGCAATTATTAAAGTCAAGACTAAATAATTTTATGATATTGGCACCTTGAACTAAACTAAGCCGCAATTATTACATTATTATATTATATATTATAACATTATTATAGAATATCAATTTTTATTTCTATTGTGTTGAAACTTTAATCTTAAAGATATTATATTTCAAAGCTGTTATCTATCCACCACTGTAATTTTTGTCGTACCTACATTCTATATTTCTCTTTAACATCTGTATGCATGCCTGCCTGGCAGTCACAAAACAAACAAAACACCAAAAGAGTTACACAAGAAAACTAATACTAAAAGGAAGAGACGAAAAATCAAACGAAATGCAATGTTACGTAGCGTAACGTAGCGTAACGTAACTAACGTACTATTGCATGGCATGACCCACAATCTTTGACCCTGACATTGTGCAGACAGACAACTAGTGAGTAGTTGCAGTACGAGTACCAAAGTTTCACACGAAGGTGCTTCGAATTGTTTCAATAACTACGAATTAATATGAAAGAGCGGTAATGATGATTTTCATTTGAATGAATAAAAATATTTTAATAGTTATGTAAACAAAACGATAAGACTCAAAGTATTTATATTAATTGCAGATTTTTTTAAGAGAAAAAGTGGTGGAGTATGTATGAGTGAATGAGTTAGCCGTCGAGTGTGTGAGTGGAAGGAAAACCAAACCTTATTCAAGTAGCTGGCATGACTTGCATATCTCTCCAACTAGCTGTAACCACCACCACCAACTCTTGAACCTCTGTGAAACTGAGGGCTTGATTATATTTATTGAACAGTGAACCAGTCAGCCAGTCAGAGTTGCCTGCCATTGTTGTAACGGATACTTTAAGTTGTTGGCGGAAGTTTAAATTATTTTTATATAGCCTTATTTTATTCTTTTTTGTTTTCATTTTTTTATGCGCTTTACCGAAATTAAAAGGAAATCAATTTCCTTCGCGAAAGCATATTTTATATGTTTTTAATTTCGGTGTTGGTTAGGTATGCAAACTACGCCACCTATTCAACACGCAACAATTACTAAATTATAGCAAATTACTTTCGAAAAAGATTGCTATGCAAAACGCCGCAAATTACCGTTTAAACTTTATAACTTCACAGCTTTAGTTATGCCAAGTTTCAATAAAATGCAGCTGCTAATTATTTTATGCTATTTAAATTCATGAATATTATATTGGTGTAAGTGAGAGGTTTGTTTATTTGGTATGAAATATAGCAAAAGGTAAAAACATTTTAAAAATACAAAAAGTATTGAGATAATTTTATCATAGGGGTCATTTCACGTGAAGCGAAGAACGAAAAAAATATCAGATTCTAGATTTTGTTTATTCTTAACCTTTAAGTGGTGACGTGGAGTCTCACAGGCCCCTACCGAGTAGCGATTTCCGAGAAACACATGAAAACACAAAGTTCCATAAATGTTTATTTTTGATTAAAATTTGAAAAAAAGACAACTGTTTAAACATTTATGCTTTCAATTTTACTTCTAATAAAGCAACGTTTGTAGTTTTTTTTAAAAGATTGATTAGTGTTTACTGATTAATCAAACGATGAAGAAAAGGAGCCTACGAGACCCTACGTCACTAGCAGTGCAAAAACTACCGTCACGTCACCACTTAAAGGCTAATTGGGTTAGTTGGACTCATATGGGACATCATTTTTTTTTATAGCTTTTTTTTCCTTTTAGGCTAGTTAGTAATTTATACGACTTCAAAGAATTGTCAAAATTTGAGGAGCAGATTTTCCGAAAGCTATTCTTCCAGTTAATCAAATAGATTGATTAATAACTAAACAGTGTTTTTTTAAGAATATTAATTTTTTTTAGAAATTGACTAAAATTTTAAGTTGTATTTTTTTCATGTAGTAAACTGAAAGTTAGAGTTAAAAATCTGATTTTTCCATTTACTGAATTTTTATAAATTCGGTTTCGAGGCACCTTCGTGCTTTATTTCATCTATCATCTAAACAAATCGCGATACCATTCTAAACCTTTTTACATAATGGCGGAATTCTCTATTTCTAGCATAATTGCATAAAACTATTTTACAAAAACTTTTCTACATAATAAGGGTATTCTCTGTGAGAATAATACGAGAATGCTTAATCCATATTATGCAATGGATCGAGAGCACCCTCTTAAACAAGTGTAGCATTGTAAAATCAACATCTCAAAGGGTAGGGTTTAAAGAGTCTCCTCAAAATCTTCATCGGTTCGTAGGAACTCTAGAATGAGCTGCACTTACCGCTTATTCCACTTTCTGTTTGGCAAATCTCTATCATTTTCTCAAGACAAAAAAAAATTAAGTACATTTATGCAAGTCCTTTTTTACGTCCCACTAACACAATTATAAATAAAAATCCCATTTTTTTCGTTGTTCGCTTCACGTGTAATGCCCCTTAGTCTAGAAAAATTGAGAAAGTTTATACAAAAAAACCTTAGAAAATGTTAAAAAATAAGGCAACAAAATTACTAAAAGCTTAAAATGCTTTCGAAAGCTTTAAAAAAGCTTAGAAAATCTTAATTTAGTTTTTGAGACAATTATTTTAAATGTACTTACATACAAAATTGTAATTTAAACAATATGTAAAAGCTTAGAAAACTTTTGCAAAAACATTACAAAAGGTTAAAAATGGCTTATTAAATGTAACAAAAAAGTTACGAAATGTTGCCATTTCCATTGCCATTGCCATAACCATTGCCATAACCATAACCATAACCATAACCATAACAATAACAATAACCATAACCATAACTATAACTATAACCATAACCATAACCATAACCATAACCATAACCATAACCATAACCATAACCATAACCATAACCATAACCATAACCATAACCATAACCATAACCATAACCATAACCATAACCATAACCATAACCATAACCATAACCATAACCATAACCATAACCATAACCATAACCATAACCATAACCATAACCATAACCATAACCATAACCATAACCATAACCATAACCATAACCATAACCATAACCATAACCATAACCATAACCATAACCATAACCATAACCATAACCATAACCATAACCATAACCATAACCATAACCATAACCATAACCATAACCATAACCATAACCATAACCATAACCATAACCATAACCATAACCATAACCATAACCATAACCATAACCATAACCATAACCATAATCATAACCATAACCATAACCATAACCATAACCATAACCATAACCATAACCATAACCATAACCATAACCATAACCATAACCATAACCATAACCATAACCATAACCATAACCATAACCATAACCATAACCATAACCATAACCATAACCATAACCATAACCATAACCATAACCATAACCATAACCATAACCATAACCATAACCATAACCATAACCATAACCATAACCATAACCATAACCATAACCATAACCATAACCATAACCATAACCATAACCATAACCATAACCATAACCATAACCATAACCATAACCATAACCATAACCATAACCATAACCATAACCATAACCATAACCATAACCATAACCATAACCATAACCATAACCATAACCATAACCATAACCATAACCATAACCATAACCATAACCATAACCATAACCATAACCATAACCATAACCATAACCATAACCATAACCATAACCATAACCATAACCATAACCATAACCATAACCATAACCATAACCATAACCATAACCATAACCATAACCATAACCATAACCATAACCATAACCATAACCATAACCATAACCATAACCATAACCATAACCATAACCACCATAACCATAACCATAACCATAACCATAACCATAACCATAACCATAACCATAACCATAACCATAACCATAACCATAACCATAACCATAACCATAACCATAACCATAACCATAACCATAACCATAACCATAACCATAACCATAACCATAACCATAACCATAACCATAACCATAACCATAACCATAACCATAACCATAACCATAACCATAACCATAACCATAACCATAACCATAACCATAACCATAACCATAACCATAACCATAACCATAATCATAATCATAATCATAATCATAATCATAATCATAATCATAACCATAACCATTACCATCACCATGCACGGTGGAGACCCTGGAGCACCTATTATGTACATTAGTCCGTCCTCTTAAAAACATGAATTTCAGTACTTAACACTTTAATATTAACTAACGGTAAATAGTCGCGCAAACGGCTTAAGGCTTTTTGGCTAAAAATTCATTTTGTCGAAAAAACAAGAAATTTTTTCTTCAGTATTTTTCACATATCTACGAAACTAATGAAACAATTTTTATCAATTTATACTTATTTAAAAGCTAATAAAATTTTCCATCTTATACTATAAGAAACACTGCATTTTTTTCAGTACATTTTTTTAAAAAACTCTGCAAAATGAAATTTCGATAAAAATTTTGCATTTGCAAAAAATTTTAAAAATTTCCTATCAATTCTGAACGGTCTTTTTAATAGTTGTTGCAAAACATGGAATTCACAGCTTATTGATGAAAAGCGAAACTATTTTCCTCTGGAAATTTTGCTTAACTCCATTTCATGTTGAAAAAATCGTTAAGCACAATTAATTGGTTTTTTTATTCGCTTATCCTTCCATATCAGTTTCTTGCCTTTACTTTTTTTATAATTCGCAGTCAGTTTGCAATTTAGTATTGCAATGTATAGTAAATCTTAGCTATGGATTTTAGTGTTGCATGTATGCAATAGCGTAGTAAATGCATTCCTTTTTATTTTCTTAGTGTAGAGTAAATATGTATTTTACCATTTTGCAAATGATATGGTGCAAGACTATTTGCATTGGATTGTGAATATCCCTAGTATGTTCTCAGCATTACGATGCATTGTATTTCATTCTACTGTTATTTTTTTGTTGTTATACAGTTTTTCTGCTATGAGTTGGCCTTTCAGACCTTCGCTGACTTTACTATACTATACAGTTTTTCAATATTTTTTCTTGTAAAGAATTTATTGAGATGCATCCTTCCTTGTGGAGTACGAATGAACATTTTTTTGGATATTAAAAAATTGTTAAAAGTTTTACTATTTTAAATGATCCAGCAGAAAGAGACATAGGGCTTCTAAATATGGTAAATAATACGTGGAAAATGGATCCAGGACATAAAAATTGTGTTATCCAAGTAATTGAAAATCACAATAAAAATAATCCGAACAGAAAACGTACAATACTTCGCAACTTAAACTAATGTCGTATAATTTTTTTTCTTATTCATGTAAAGATTTATGTAGCTAAGTTAAATAAAATTAAAATTTAATTTTTTTCGAAAAAATTCACTGTGAAGTTGTGTTGCTTTTCGGTAAAAATACCGTATCATATATCTTCGATTTATACACCAAAATTTTTGAAGTAAAATTGCTCAAAATACAAAATTTACATAATCAAAAAATTCTTCCTCATGCTCTTGTAATGCGGGGTAATGTGAGTTAATGTTATCAAATTTTCGAAAAACTTTTAAACAAAATTTCGCTTTGCAGAGTTTTTAAAAAAAATGTACTGAACAAAATGCAATGTTTCTTATAGCATTAGACGGGAAATTCTATTATCTTTTAAATAAGTATAAATTGATAAAAATTGTTTGATTAGTTTCATAGTTATATGGAAAATACTGAAGAAGAAATTTCTTGCTTTTTCGAAAAAATGCATTTTTAGCCAAAAATCTAATATCAATACTAAATCTAATATCAATACTAAAATACATGTTTTTAAGAGTAGAATCAGAAATCAACGTGTCCTGGGAACTTTTCGATAAACGTTGAAAAAGTGGGACGGTCTTATCTAGATCGACCCTACTAAGATCGACATTTAAATAGCTAGGCTCATCGACGTTTCTGTCACTAAAAGATGTATCCAAAGAATCTATGGAATCCCTCTTTAGATTTGAATTCAACGCAAATCTTTACAGACTTCAACTAAACACAAAAGTTCATTTTCTTGTCTGAGATTTTTTTTACAAATATTTTGTTTTTTATATATTTCTCGAGGAGCCAGTTATCTATATATATAAAATAGGATGTGTGTATGTATGTAACGTATGGACTCCAAAACGGCTGGGCCGATTTTGATGAAATTTTCAGGCAATGTTCATCTTGGTACGGTGGGTAACATAGGCTATATTTGGACCCGATAGGTGGCGCTGGGGTGGACTTATATCGAAAATTTGAATTTATGGACCAATTTAACTGAAATTCAGAATATATGTTTGTTTGATCATAAGAAAATAATTTGTGTATAAATGGACACGGTAGGTGGCGCTGGGGTGGACTTATTTCGAAATTCGATGGCGTGAAAAATATATAAATACTTTTAATTTTATTTTATAACGAGGGGAGTAGCGAAGCACACCGGGTTCAGCTAGTTTTCCTATAAAATTTTGAGTCAGGGAATAAATTTTATCAGTTTAATCACAGCATGCACTTAATTTTTATTTTTTTTAGATTCGCAGAGTATCCGAAATGTGTAGTTATTACCGAATTTAGTTTGTTGTTTTAGAAAGATTTTCAAGAGATTATTTTCAATCTATATAAATTTGTCATTATGATAAAAACTTAATAAAATTAAAACAAAAAATTATAAAAAAGAACTATGTATTAAAAAAAAAGAAAATGCAACTCACTTTATAACTAAAAATTTTGACATAACTGTGAGTGGATTTTTTCAACCTAAGTGAGCAAAGTTGTAATTAAAAAGAATTTGGTAGAAATATTTGCCACCTTCTGCCATAAGTGCGTGTCACAGATTATGCAAGGGGTTGATATTAAGTGTTTTATCTTTGGCGTGCCTGGCAATATTGACGTGTTCAGACGCAATAAACAATTTTCGGCAATGGAATTCTGAGAAAAATGTCATTCAAATACGTCAAATTGGAAAGGGTGGAGTTTGTGTTCCAAGGAGTTGGTGGATAGATAAACATAGCACAAAGTAAGTAACGTGTGTAGACAATAGCAACATTAAAACGTTTTCCCCAAACTAATATAAATCAACAATATTTTAGTTAGACAGGACAAACTGTCTATCCAACTGTCAGCCAGATAGTTTTAACTATTTTAGGTCAATTGTTGCAAGCGCAAATAATGTCTAAATTTAAGCAGAAAGTCCCTCAAGCGTGATAGGAAAAATGTTGCATAGAAAACAAATGGTGAAAAAATGCTACTTCTTATCAACCACCAGCGACGGTTGTGCCACTTTTTATCGGACAGACAGTCAAGACCAAGCAGCCAGACCAGACAGCTACACCAGGTGAAAATAGTGGCATTCTGGCAAGTGACAAATTTTTAAAGACAAGAAATCATTATCAACTAGCAAAAAAAAAATAACAACTTTAACTCTCAGTAGAAGTAGTTTAATTCCAACTTTGGGTGAACAGTAATAGTTTCCATCCATTTTAAAAAATGTTCGTTTTATAGCTAACGGCTAGGTTTTTATTTATGTGCAGTATATCTACTAGCTAGCAAAATACTTGACAAATATGAAAGTTAAAAACAGAAAAACTATTTTTGAATATAATTTAAAATAACGGAAAAAAGAAACTTGCCAAAATATTTTGTTTATTATTGTTTCTAGGTTTCAGGTGACGTTTTTTATTAACATAGTTCAACTAGGAAAATAATTTTTGGTTTTTTAATTACTTTTAAAAGGTTTTTATAACTACTTAAATTTATGGGTCAAGCTTGCAAGCATTGCTTTGATTTTCCATGAAAAAGAAGCCAGCAAAGAAAGCGTAAAGCGTAAAGCTCTTGGTAGTGAATACATTATAGCATTTTCTTTTAGTTTCTGTGTTTTTTTTCAAAGCAGACAATAAATAGCAAACGCTAGTCCGTGTATTTCTTATTTTTTATTTTTTTATTTATTTTTTATTTCTTTATTACTAATTTTTTTATTTTTTATTTATTTTTATTTTTATTTTTTATTTTTTATTCGTTTTTTATTATAATTATTTTTATAATTAATTTTTTATTTTTTTACAATTTATTTTGTTTTTTTATTTTTTTATTTCATTTTTTATTTTTTTATTTCATTTTTTATTTTTTTATTTTTTATTTTCATTTTTTTTCTTCTTTTTATTTTTATTTGTTTTTATTTATTTTTTATTTATTATTAATTTATTATTCATTTATTATTCATTATTATTTATCTATTTTACTAATTTTTTATTTATTTTTTTTACTTGTTTATTTTTTATTTTTTTATTTTTTTTAATTTTTTATTTTTTTTATTTTTGTATGGTTTTTTAAATTTCTTCTATATTTATTATGTTAACTTTATATGAATTAAATATAAATTCTAAATGTTTGATAGTTTAAATCATACTTGATTTTAAATACAACGCAGTAGCGGATGGAATATATTCCGAATATATGAAGCATCAATTAATTTCCTTGTAATGACCATTACTTCCGACTATATTACCTTACTATGCATAAAAGGCCTTACATTTAACATTGGATGAGACAGGAGGTAAGTGATCGCCTCCCTTCAGCATTACCTAGAAGTTATGGAGTAACATACTACTTGTATTAAGTTATAAAATTCACTGCATTACTTTTCCTTGTATGCTACATTACAGGTAATGAGGTATGAGTTAATTACTTCTGCTATATGAAGACGCATTACTTTTTGAAAAAAGAATGCTTCCTTACTTGGTAATTTATTCTGTATTAGTTCTATGGTAGCCACTGGCAAATCCGCTGCTGGGAAATTTTAGTTGTTTGATAGTTTAAAATCGTTTATTGAGCTTAAGGTCAAAGTTAGATCAATTAATTGTTCTAACGAATCTTTCCAACGAAACAACAACAACAACAAAGTTTTTCAATATGAAAAGGAAAAAATCACTAGCTGATCTGATTGCAATTTCTGCCCGGCTAAAGGCGTCATCAGAAATCTTTGTGATACCCAATTGTGTCAATTTCTCAGTTTTTCTGAATTTCATAATTTCACATTTGTTGTTGTATTTTATTATTTCTTTATTTTTTTTTTTTATTTTTTTATATATATTATTTTATTTTTTATTTTTTATTTTTTATTTATTTTTTATTTATTTTTTTAATATTTTTTTTAATTTTTTATTTATTTGTTTATTTATTTTTTCTTTTTTCTACTTTTCTTTTTTTTATTATTATTTTGTTTTTTTTTTTTTTTTGAATAAGTGTATGAAATAAATAAGAAATATGAAATAAATTTTTTCATTTGCATAAAAAACAAAGACCATTTAGCCTGAGCATATGTGCAAGCAATTATATAATTTCAAAAGTTGGATATTTATTGCATATTTCTCCTTCGACGTTTCGCTGATTGTTTTCCAGCTTCTTCAGGTAATTTTATTTATCTTAACACGAATACAAAAAATTCTAAATCAGTGCAATACTAGTTTAAGATTACTTGACAAAAATTGTTTAAAAATAGTGAAGTTCTAATTGTTTATTGTTTGATTGTTACATTTTTGATTGTTATATGTTAATTTTTGTGAAAAATCAACAATAACCTCAGTTTTAATGTAAAATTTAAATTTGTAAGTTTTCTTGTTTTATAATAATGATCATCTAAAAAAGTAATTATATTTATTGGTTCTATATTTTTACTATATTTTCACTTTTGTGTTCGTTGTAAGATAAATTCCCGAAGAAGCTGGAAAAGAACCAGCGAAACGTTGAAGGAGATATATGAAATAAATTTTTTATTTGCATAAAAAACAAGGTCCATATAGCCTGAGCACTTGTGAAAGAAATTATATTAATTTTTTATTTATTTATTTATTTATTTTTTATTTTTTATTTTTTTACATTTATTTTTTGTTTTATTAATTTTTATTTATTTTTTAATTTTTTTCTATTAATTTTTTATTTTTTTTTTATTTACATTTCACGTATTTATTTAATTTTATTTATTTCATATTTATTTTTTATTAATTTTTTTATTTATTTTTTGTTTATTTTTGTTTATTTTTTATTTACTTTTTATATTATTTTACTTATTTTTTATTAATTTTTATTTATTTTTAATTTTTATTTATTTTTTATTTATTTTGTTATTTATTTTTTAATTTATTTTTTGTTTATTTTTTGTTTATTTTTTGTTTATTTTATATTAATTTTTTATTTATTTTTTATTTCTTTTTTATTTATGTTTTATTTATTTTTTATATTTTTATATTTTTTATATTTTTTATTTTTTGTAATTTTTTTATTTTTTTTTATTTATTTTTTATTTCTTTTTTATTTTTTTTTTATTTCTTTCTTATTTCTTTTTTATTTCTTTTTTATTTATGTTTTATTTATTTTTTTTTGTATTTTTGTATTTTTGTATTTTTATATTTTTATATTTTTATATTCTTATATTTTTATATTTTTATATTTTTATATTTTTTATATTTTACATATTTTTATATTTTTTATTTTTTATAATTTTTTTATTTTTTTATTTTTTTATTTTTTTATTTTTTATTTTTGTATTTTTTTATTTTCTTATTTTTTATTTTTGTATTTTTTTAATTTTGTTATTTTTTATTCATTTTATTTTTATTTATTTTTATTTATTTTTATTTATTTTTATTTATTTTTATTTATTTTTATTTATTTTTATTTATTTTTATTTATTTTTATTTATTTTTATTTATTTTTACTTATTTTTATTTGTTTTTATTTTTTATTTATTTTTTGATATACAGTGGAATTCACTTACAACGACCTCGGTTATATCAACATTTCTGCTATAACGTCGTATTCTTGAAGTCCGCATTTTCTAATTTCTTATTTCTTAGGAACTGGGTTCGCTTTTAACGTCTGTGGATATTACGACGAGTTCGCATAAAACGATGCAGTTTTCATAAAATATAATAAATATTTTCACATATAGCGAGGACGAAAGCAAGTTGAGACTAGATTTGCTTACGTTTGAATTTTTTTTATTTATATGTGTACATATTTGCAATTTTCGCTTTGTTGAAAGGGAAATAACCGTAGTAAATTAATTGACAACAAAACTGCATAGCTTCATTTGCGCATGCGATTTTTCTCAGTACAATTTGTTCCGTCAACTGCATGATTGATTTTTTACTGTGTTCAAAATGCCTCCACAAAATAAACATAACGTTCACCATAGAAGAAAAGTCTGTAATAATCTGGCGGCTTGAAAACGGCCAATAATTTAAAAAAAAGCCAATGATTTAGTTAATATTTTATAGGTTAAACGAATTTTTCTTGTTCAGAAAGTTGAATTTACCATTTTCGATAGCGACACTGCATTGTTAACTGCAAGGTGATGTATCCCAAGGTGACTACAGAATTTTTTCCCAAATCTTCGAGATGGCTATAAGAGCTCAGAAAAAATGTGTAATGCTGATGAAACAAGGATCTTCTTTAAACTCATGCCCGATAGAATTTTAGAATTTTAAGGTAAAAACAGTACAGGAGGAAAAGTTGTGACTGTTCGTGTTACAGTTTTAGTTGCTGCAAACATGGATGGAAGTTTGAAAAGAAAAATATTTATAATCAGAAAGTCAAAGAAACAAAAAAATTTATTGTATTTATTTACCCTAAGTTTTATGTTTTTATTTTTACTATTGATAATACATTTTTTTCTTTATATAAATGAATTAAGTTAATAATGAACAGCAACACAAATTATGTGTGCATATAACGACATTCGGTTGTAACGACGAAATATTCCGGTCCTTTCAGGGTCGTTATAATCGAATTCCACTGAATTTTTATTTTTTATTTATTAATTTTTAATTTATTTTTTATTTTTTTATGTATTTTTTATTTTTTATGTATTTTTTATTTTTTATTTATTTTGGTATTTTTATTTATTTTTTATTTATTTTTTATTTATTTTTTATTTATTTGTTATTTATTTTTTGTTTATTTTTTATGTATGTATTTTTTATTTCCTTTTTATTTATTTTTTATTTATTTTTTATTTATTTTTTTATTTTTTTATTTATTTATTTTTTTTATTTATTTTTTCATTTTTTGTTTTATTTATTTTTTAATTTAATTTCTTTTTTAATTTAATTTATTTTTTAATTTCATTTATTTTTAATTAAATTTATTTTTTAATTAAATTTTTTTTATTTGTTTTTTATTTGTGTTTTTTATTTGTTTCTAATTTTTTATTTACTTATTTTTATTTGTTTTTATTTATTTTATTTTTTTTTTTTTTTTCGTGATACTAGTATGAGCATTTAGAGCAAGTAAGTTTTGAAGAAATCAACAACAACAACTCTGTATAGAGTCAATAACGCATCAGACTAGACAAGCCTGTATCGGAATTAGCTACACTTCCTTTTCAGTACTCTTGAGTGATTCAGCTGTGACCACCAACCCATTTTTTAAGTTTTATATGATTTGGCACTTGTTCGAATAAACTCGTCTGAAATATATGACGTTAAATCAAAGGAATATTTATTTTTAGGTCAAGCCTGAAACTGTACCAGGGATTTTGTTTGTTCTAGTTGCCTCTTCCTTTTAACTATTCTTTTTTAGAGTTCAACGAATTTGCCGAAATGCACCAATGAATTGTGAGAGTTTTTATGCTTCCGCACGAAAGCTAAAGTGTTTTACTGAAAAATGGCAATTGACACAACCAGATATTTGTTGTTAGTGTTTCCTGATTCAAAACTTACTTGATCTAAAAAGCTCATAACTAAAATTATATAAAAATTCAAAGAATGGATAATTTTTTTCCTTTTTAATTTTTTTTTTTAATATTTAAATTTTTTAATTTTTTTATTTTTTTTTTTTGTATTTTTTGTTTGTTTTTTATTAATAGTTTATATTTCTGCAAAAAAGATTAACGCTATCAACACTCAACATGCTTTTACAATCGACGAAACTTGTTAAAAAACACATTCGCTGTTGAATTGTAATCAATCAAACCATGAGCTTTCTGTTGGCATTGTATTTTAATCATCAGTCGTCTTCATACCAATCATTTCGTGTTTGTTTGTTCGTTCAGCTCAACTAGGATTATTTTGATTAAGAATAAAATGCAAAAAGCTAAAATGAGCGCGTATGAGTTTTTGTATATGCTGGCAGAGAGGGAGAGAGAGGGAGAGGGAGAGAGAAAGAGAGAGAGCAAGACAAATAGAAGAAAAACAATTGCATTAAAGGGCGTGTCGAAAAATGTAGATCGTATTCGAAGAGGTCTCAAAAGTTTCATTGGGCGATCAAGATCTCCCAAACAAAATTTTAGATAATAATAAGGATGTCTTCTTCTCCCGCAAGGACAAAGTTGTTTTTTAAGAAAAACACTAAAAAATCATGATCTCAAAATGCTTTGATTTTTTTTTAAAAAACTACAATGTTTTAAAGCAAAAGAAAATATAGACTTTAACTAACAGTTTTTTTGGAAATCGCGATGACACTCTTCACAAAGTCCTGTGTGTAATTTTGGCCATTTTGATTATAGCTTGTCAAAACAAGTCCCAAAACACTGTCAGAGGAAAATTTAAACTCAGAAAGCGAAAAGAAAGTGTTTGAGATTTTAGTGGTGCTTGTGAAAACTGAATATCTTTCCTACGCGAACCACTTTTTTGAAGTTGAAAAAGGACTAACGAACTGTAATGCCTGTCCCCATAAAAAAGCATAAAGTGAGGTTAGTTCGAATTTATATTATCAATTCTAGTCCAACTTTGCTATAGTAATCATGCCTAAGATTAACTTATATTAACTTAGCGCTCAGATATTTCCATGGATTTTATACATTTTTGGATATCGCTTTTGTCCTTTAAAGCGAGTTGAAAAGTTGTAATGATCATCTCAAAAATTTTTTCGAAGTACTTTTCGGAAGGTGCGTCAAGTTAAAATATATTGTTATATATTTGGTTTGCCATTGTGCAATGGTATTTTTTAAGATTTAATTTTTATCCATAAGAAAGAACTGAGGGACAGGGCAAGGAGAGCTAGGCTAAAGGAGAATTTCGAGGAAAATAAGAAGCCTTGGAAGCCGGCAGCAGGTGTTGGTAAAAATCAGAAATTTCAGGGAGAAAAAACTTGAACACAATCAAGTAAGAGCTAAGTTAAGAAATTTTTTGGGATCATATAAGTGTAGGCAGACCCTATGTAAAGCCGTGTTGAAAACTCAGAAAGCCATGCTGTGAAACCTTGTGTGCATTCCGAAGCACGTATGTCCGATGGTTTCCCTACGAAGTTTGCGTTTACATGTATCATGCAAATATTCCATTCGTCATTAGCGCTTTGCAAAAATTTTATGTATTCATAAAATCATACCACGAATACTTGAACAAAATTTATTTTGGCACTAAAAATGAAAAGTGTATGGTATTGAATTGTGAGTCACGTTTTGAAATTTGGGATGTCTTGCAATTGTTATTGGAAACCACTTCACGTATTCAATGGCAACAGTGGGAATCATTTTTAGGATGAAATTCAGACTGCGCATTCCAATCACCCACAAATAACTCTGATAACAGGCTACTTTTGGCTTCAAAATGGTAACAAATGGTTATCGTACTTGATATTAAGTAACAATCTTTTTAATAAGTTCTCTATTTGGCTATTTCTAAAACTAATTAGCGAAAATGTAAAATTAAGCTATTTAAATTTATTTTTAATTTTTAAAATTTTTTTAATTTTTTTTTATTTTTTAATTTTTTTTTTAAATTTTAATTTATTTTAATTTTTTTTAATTTTTTAAATTTTAATTTTTTAAACTTTTTAGTTTTTTATAATTTTTATTTTTAATTTTTCGTTTTTTATATTTTATTTTAATTTTTGGTTTTTTTATATTTTAATTTTTGGTTTTTTTTTATTTTAATTTTTGGTTTTTTATATTTTATTTTAATTTTTGGTTTTTTTATATTTATAGAATTTATTTTAATTTTTTTATTTGTTTGTGGTTTTTTATTTTAATTTTTTTTTATATGTTTGTGGTTTTTCTATTTTCATTTTTATGTAGTTTTTATTTTTTTTCATTTTTTTATTGTTATATTATTTTAAGTTTGTTTATACATACATGTTTTTTAACTTAGTGTCTCCTTTTAAGGGTTTAATTCTTTTCATTTTTATTTTCATTTTTAGAAAAAAAATTGTTTGACCCATTAAATCTTATTTATTTATAAACAAAAAAAAATGTTAATTTTTAAAGCTTTTTAAAAGGTTCATATAAATGTTTTAGTCTATTTTCTCAGCACTATTTTTTAGCATAAAAGGCAAAGCGGCAAAAATTCTTCGGCATCATCCGCAACACCTGCAACATCAAACAGGTAATGATGACAGACACGCCATGCCAAGCCAACCAATCAACCCTAAAGCGCTGCCATGCATCAGAAATAATCAAGAGCAATTTTAATCAAAAGAAAGCCAGCCGAGCCGCTAAACGGAGATGTTGACACTTTTAACCAGAAGCTAGAATATCAGAGGCAACAAATATGCAAGAGAGCAAGATACAAAAAAAAAACAAAAACCAGAACTCAAGTTACTATACAACAGCACTTTGGAGCAACTGATCTAGCATTAAGCCACATTCCTTGCAGCAACTATAAAACAAATTCACGCAGCAGCAACAGCTTAAAATTAGAGAGTAAAGAAATCGCTGCACTGTCGTCAATTTAGCTACTTTCGTTAATACTTCTAGGCAAAGTGGGCGTCGGAATGAATGTCTTTTAAATTTTTGCACAAAATTCAGGGTTTAAATTTCACATTTTGCGAAAGTGGAAGCAATTGAAAGATAGATAGTTACTGCACCGATTAAACGCCCGCCTGCCTTGCTTCGTGCATCATCAGCAGTTGTTGTTGCTAGTTCATTGCTAGCTTTGCGTTTTTTTGTTGCTGCAAGTGTTGGCCACAAAGACAGTGGTTGCGTTTGTTGCTATGATGTTGAAGTATGCTAAGCTAATTTAGGCGACACCCGCAATAATGTTCAATAAAAATAAATAGGTTTTTTTTATTTTAAATTAAAGTTTATAGTTGCCAAAGAACTACTTATCGGCATATTTTTTAATGATTTTCATGAAAACTAAAGAAAATAAAAAAATATAAAACGTATCAAAAATCAGAAAAAGTTAATAAGCAACATTTAGGCCAACTCAAACTTGATATAACAAATAATCCTCAACAAAGCTGTTTTTCCAGTCAAAGAAGTAAGAACACAGTTGTAGATAAGAAATTGTTTGTTAGATCCTTTTGCAAGGTGCTTATACTGAAAGACATAGAATCTATCGAATTAAGTATACCATTTTCATATAAAATGTCCCTTAAACGTTGTGACATATTGGTAATTCATTTTACCAACATTTCCTATAGTATTTATTTTAGGCTCACGTTACCACATTATTTGTATCTATTTTGCCAATACAGCATTAGTATAATTTATTACACTAATCTTACTAATCATAATGCATCGTTGAAATATTATAAGTTGTGTTGTCACATAAAAAGGACAGTCTCTCTCATTACACCGGTCGAATATAGGAATATTGGTTAGAAATATTTTTCTGAACTTTAACATATAAGTGCCTTTGAAATTTTCAGCGAATTTATCGTTTTTGGTCCTAACAATTATAAATTTAGTTCAGCAACTTGTTGTTTCCTGAATTGAGTCGTGTATGTTTCAGAAACAAAACATTAGTCCAGCAAAATTAATTTTTTATTAATTAATAAAAACTATACAGTAGCCGTGCAAGCATATATAATTACACATACGAACAGTGTTGTACCCTGGTTCGGCCACTGCAAACGCTTATCAACAAGCATGCTTTCATCATTCTGTCTTCAAATTTCTAAAACATTTTAAGCCAAAAGACCCAATACTTATAGGCGAAACCCTAAAAGTGAAACTAAACTGAAACTTAACCGTAATCTATTTTTACAGTGAACATTTTTCTAAAAGGTTTATTTAAGTAGTTAAAAAAATAAATCCATGGGAAAAAAATAAAAGTTGTATGTTGTGACAGTACGTTACAAATGTTAAAACAACTTTCTGCTTATTTTTATTTTTTCAAATTTTTTTATTTATTAAATTTTTTATTTTAATTTTTTTTTATTTGTTGGTATTTTTTCTTTTTTATTTTTTTAATTTTTTTTTTTTTTAATTTTTTTAATTTCTTAAGTTTTTTTTAATTTTTTTAATTTTTTTTAATTTTTTTTTAATTTTTATTTTATTTTTTAATTTTTATTAAATTTTTTTTTAATTTTTTTTTAATTTTTTTAAAATTTTTTTTAATTGTTTTTAATTTCTTTCAATTTTTTAAATTTTTTTTAAATTTTTTAAATTTTTTTAAATTTTATTTTAATTTTTTTTAATTTTTTTTTAATTTTTTTTAATTTTTTTATTTTTTTTAATTTTTTTAAATTTTTTTAATTTTTTTAAATTTTTTTAATTTTTTTTTTATCTTTTTAATTTTTTTGAAATTTTTTTATTTTTTTTATTTTTTTTAATTTTTTCTAATTTTTTTTAATTTTTTTTAATTTTTTGAATTTTTTTTAATTTTTTTAAAATTTTTTTTTATTTTTTTTAATTTTTTTTAATTTTTTTTAATTTTTTTTAATTTTTTTAATTTTTTTTAATTTTTTTAATTTGTTATAATTTTTAATTTTTTATAATTTTTAATTTTTTATAATTTTTAATTTTATATAATTTTTAATTTTTTATAATTTTTAATTTTTTATAATTTTAAATTTTTTATAATTTTTTGCTTTTTATGTATTCTTTCTTAACTTTTTATTTATTTTTTTATAAAATTTTTAATATAGTTTTTGTTATTTTTCATATGTAATACCTTCTTCAATTTTTATTTGTTAATGAATGTATTAATTAAGCTTTTTACGTATTATTTTTTATATTTTTTGCATGGTTTACGTTTTATAAACAAGATTATGCTTCTACAAATAATACATTTTTGAGCTTATACAAAAAAACCACATTAAGCAATTCTTTTACTTTTTAACTTTTTTTTTTTTTGTATGTATATTAAGTTTTTTACATATTATTTTATATATTTTTGCATGGTTTGCATTTTATAAATAAGATATTATGCCTCGAAACTGAAACTAGATGATAAAAAATAATACATTTTTGAGCTTATTAAAAAAAACACATTAAGCAATTCTTTTACTTTTTAATTTTTTTCTTTTTTAATTTTTTGTTAATTTTCTTAGTTTCACAAAAACATAAAATTAGTTTAAATTTTTACGTTTAGTTTATATCAGTATTTTATTTTCAAACCCAAAACCACTTTTTTATGCTTGTGAGTTGGCAACTCTTGAGCTGTAAGAAGCGTGGGACTACTTTTTTATACTTTGATTTTTTTTTTTTGTAACGGAAAATGCGCGCCACTTGTTCGTTGTGAATTATTTAATAATGAAAGTATCAACAGAAACAACAAAAACTAAGTCAAAAACGACAACAGTAAAATATTAGAAACAATATCAATAGCAGCAATTTGTGGTTCAAGCAATTATGTTGTTGCTGCTGCTGCAATGTTAAAACAATCAATAGCAAAATAAAAAAAAACAACAAATGCCGAAAACATTTGCTGACGATTCTCGCCGACAACAATGGCGCTTAAAGTTGCTGTTGCTTTTGCTCCTAATTGGAACAATGGATAAATTGTAAGAAATGCTACAGAAGTAGTAGCAGCAGCAGCAACATCGACAACAATTACTTAAAATATGTTGCTGCAGATGACAGACAGCAATGAATTAGAAAAAAAAACTCAAAGCAGAGCAAGAGAAAAAACAAGAAAATTAGCAACTATAACAACCACAGCAACATCGCAATTGACGAGAACAATTGCTGCATGCAACATTATGCTTCAATGAGCGCAACTTAATTGAGCGAAAATTGCTGTGATTTTTTTTTATTTGTGTTGCATGCAGATAAACGGACAGCAAAAACAGCTAGCAACATAAAAATTGCTTTAAATTAAGAAAGATAAATAAAGAAAATAAATACAAATTAATAAACATATTTAAAATACAAAAACAACAAAAAAGAAGTACTGCAGCAGCTTGTCAAGAGGCGGGCACCACATTCAGCAGCAACAACAAACATCAGCAAGTCTTAACTGAAAAGTGTTGTGCCCAAAGTTCAATAAATTCCCATTTAAACTCGAGCAGAAATAAGTTGGAGCATTTTAAGACTTCATTTGGCGGTTGATTAGAGAAAATGTGTTGGCGTGTGGTCCATGCGCCTGCTCCTTCTGCCGTCTCAGCAGCAAGATAAGGTGAAATTTATTTAACTCAAATATTAAAACCACAGACATTGCGTGCATTTCTGGCATGAATTTAATAAAAATTTATTGAACTGCGACTGCAAATAAGTGTCGCAACTGAACTGCGTGCGCATGTGCATTGGTAGCATGCGGAAAAGAGTAAATATTAAGTGACAGACTGCTGTGAGTTGGGAAAAAGGCAATACAATAAATTTATTTGCTGCTCATGCGCAAACCCAGTTTCAGCTGTTTCACTTGCGCGAAATTTTCGAAAATGTTGAATTCCATTTAATTTTGAACGTTGAAGTTGGCAGAATAAATTTAAGAAATGCGTGCCAAAGCTGCCTTTGTATCTCTTGTCTCTCCCATGGTTTTTGAATTATAGCTATGTTTCAAATTATGTATAACTTCATTGCTTGGATTTATAATTTAAAAGATAACATGTTTTTTGTGCCTGGGAAATGGGCACAAAACACAATGAAAATTCATTGGAGAAAAACCATAGTGAAAATTCAATGAAAAGCACAGCAAGGCGTTGTTTTTATTGTTTGCAAATATCGCCAATTAGTAACAGCTAGTTTTGTGCTAATTGGATGAAAATATATGCGCCTACTTTGGAATCATATTGTAGCTACGTGTGCAATTATACAATCGGATGCTGTTTATGTTGCATGGTGGTGCACCTTGTGTGAACAAGGTGCTAATTTGTTCAATTCTTTAAGAATTTTATTTGGCGTATAATAATAAAGAAATACAATTTGCGGAATTTAGCTTTACCCATTAACAAACAAACGTGCACACATTCTAGCACAAGGGTATGTTTTTTTTAGAATTAAGCATTAGTTTTTTTATAAAAACTCCAAAACTATATTTTTTTTCTTTGAAGAAGTTTCAAATTCAATATTGTCAATAATCACTAAAAACTACGAAGTTCCTTTCAGAATTTTCCCCAATTCTCACTGATATTTTTTTACGTTTCTTTTACTGTGATATTTTTCTGAATG
Organism: Dichetophora obliterata; assembly: GCA_963920525.1. NCBI lineage: Eukaryota > Metazoa > Arthropoda > Insecta > Diptera > Sciomyzidae > Dichetophora > Dichetophora obliterata. The sequence continues at coordinate 158,523,779 of OY986438.1, forward strand.
GCCCTTTTTGTAAATTTATTTAATTTTACTATTTCATGATATTTTTTATTGTTTAGTATTTTGTATACTTTGTTTAGTATTTTATGTATTTCTTTAGTAAATTCTTATGCTTTTATATCTTTGTTATTTGTTTTATTAATGTTTATTTTGTGTTAACTATGTACAATTAATTTTTTATTTATTTATTTTATACTACAATGAAATTATTTTTGTATTTGTTTTTATTTATTTTGGTTCCTATTTATTTTTATATTTTTTAATTTTTTTATTTTTTATATTTTATTTTTACATTTTATTTTTCATATTTTATTTTTTATATTTTATTTTTTATTTTTTACATTTTATTTTTTATATTTTATGTTTTATATATTATTTTTTATATTTTATTTTCTATATTTTATATTTTATTTTCTATATTTTATTTTTTATATTTTATTTTTTATATTTTATTTATTAATTTTTTATTTTTTTTAATTTTTTATTAATTTTTTTTTAATTTTTTATATTTTTTAAATTTTTTATTAATTTTTATATTTTTTATTAATTTTTTGTTTTCTTAAATTTTTATTAGTTTTGTTTTTTAGTTTGTTTGAGTTTTATTTTAATGAATTTTCTATTTTTTAATGAATGCTTTATTAAATTTTTCTATTAATTCTCTATTTATTTTTTATTTATTTATTTTTTATTTATTTTTTATTTATTTTTTATTTATTTTTTATTTATTTTTTATTTATTTTTTATTTATTTTTTATTTATTTTATATTAAGCTTTTATTTTTTTATTGATTTTTTATTAATTTTTTATTTATTTTTTATTTGTTTCTTATTTATTTTTTATTTTCATTTTAGTTATTGTTTAATTACTTTTTAATTTATTTTTTAATATTTTTTATTTATTTCATTTTATTTTTTTATTTCATTTTTGACTTGGCTTATTTTAATACTTTACTAGTTGGGCCTGAAAATTTTTGAACTAAAAAAATGAGAGTTGGGTATAAATCATCATTATTTTATGAAGCCTAATGGTATTGGAAAAGTTTTGGACGGTATGGAAAATTTACTTTTTCAAGAAATAATTAATAAAATTATTTGTTTGGCCTACAATTTTAGACATAAAAAAATATCAAAAAATGTTTTTTGAAAAATCTCTTTTTTTTTCTTTTTTTTTCTTTTTTTTTCTTTTTTTTTCTTTTTTTTTCTTTTTTTTTCTTTTTTTTCTTTTTTTTTCTTTTTTTTTCTTTTTTTTTTTTTTTTTTTTCTTTTTTTCTATTTTTTTTTTCTTTTTTTCTATTTTTTTTTTCTTTTTTACATTTTTTCTCTTTCTATCTATTTGTTTATTTTTTTCTTTTTGTTTATTTTTCTTTTTTCTTTTTTTTTTTTCTTTCTTCCCTTTTTTCCCTTTTTTCTTTTTTTTATTTTTTTTTTCTTCTTTTCTTTTTTTTTATTTTTTTCCTTTTTTTTAATTTTTTTTTTATTTTTTTTTATTTTTGTTTTTATTTCTTTATATTTATTTTTATTTTTTATTTTTTTCATTTTTTTTTCTTTTTTTCTCTTTTTTCTTTTTTCCCTTTTTTCCTTTTTTTTTCTTTTTTTTCTTTTTTCTTTTTTTCTCTTGTTCTTTTTTTTCTTTTTTCTCTTTTTCTTTTTTTTTCTCTTTTTCTTTTTTTTTCTTTTTCCTTTTTTTTCTTTTTTTTTTCTTTTTCTTTTTTTTCTTTTTTTTTCTTTTTCTTTTTTTTCTTTTTCTTTTTTTTCTTTTTCTTTTTTTTTTCTTTTTCTTTTTCTTTTTTTTTTCTTTTTTTTTCTTTGTCCTTTTTTTTCTTTTTCTTTGTTCTTTTTCTTCTTTTTTTTTGTATTTTTTTTTTGTTTTTGTTTTGTCTTTTTTTTTGTCTTTTTTGTCTTTTTTGTCTTTTTTTCTTCTTTTTTTTTGTCTTTTTTGTCTTTTTTGTCTTTTTTTCTCTTTTTCTTTTCTTTTTCTTTTCTTTTTTTTCTTTTTTTTCTTTTTTTTTTCTTTTTTTTCTTTTTTTTCTTTTTTTTCTTTTTTTTCTTTTTTTCTTTTTTTCTTTTTTTTTCTTTTTTTTGTCTTTTTTTTTGTCTTTTTTTTTTCTTTTTTTTGTCTTTTTTTGCCTTTTTTTCTTATTTTTTGTCTTTTTTTCTTATTTTTTGTCTTTTTTTCTTATTTTTTGTCTTTTCTTCTTATTTTTTGCCTTTTTTCTCTTATTTTTTGTCTTTTTTTCTCTTATTTTTTGTCTTTTTTTTTTGTCTTTTTTTTTTCTTATGTTTTGTCTTGTTTTTTGTCTTTTTATGTCATTTTTTAAAATAAAATGTTTGCATAAAGAGCTTAGAGAACAGCTTTATATGTATGCATAAAATGTCAAATATTGCTGACAATAAGCTGTATTTTTTATTTTTATATTTCAACTTTTGTAAACATAATTTTAAAGAAGAAAAAGCTTAAGCAGCAAATTCTAGTGTTTTAGTTACAGTCTGTTTAAAAAAAAATTTTCTCAATACTCAATTTCAATTAGTTTCGCATTGCGATTGCGTAATTTTAAGTTTTTTTTTCATTATCTTTCATTTTGTTGAAGTCGTTTTAGCAAAAAAGTTTACAAAATAATGTTGTAACGACCATTACATTAAGCACACTTAACAAAAATTGACAACTGCTAAAGATTTTGTTTCTTAGAGGCAGATTTTTATTTAATGCCTTTAACGCACAAGATTAACTGTTTTTCACTTCTATTAGAAAAAAAAAAAACTTACATTATTTTACCAAAAATATGTAGTAATCCAAAATGTAGCAATCAAAAATAAATACCTGCAATAAGAATGAGAAAAATTTATAAAATAAATGCAAAAATATTGTAGTATAAAGCTTACTTAAGAAAGTTTTAAAATGAGACATAGTTTATTGTGATATCTTAAATTAATTCAACAGACGCTTGTGTAAGAAATCTTGTACGTAAGCAATACTTTTGTGAGTAAAAATTTGCCACAACAAATCTAAAGAAACATTAGCGGTGACGATCGATTTGCGTGATCAATTTTTATACATTTCTTTTGATATAGAGTAGCTATATTTGTTGTGTGGAGAATGGAGCGGGATCAATGAAGTAATTAATAACAGTGTAATATCAAGAGAGAAGAGAGAAGAAGTGATCGTTTGGGTCTTTAAGCTCGATCAATTAAATTGCAAGAAACAACGGATGGAAACAATAAAGAAACAGCTACAAAAGCAAGACAAAATAAATTAAAAAATTACTGATATCCTTTTATTAATTACAAAAACAATTAAGAGTTTACACTTATTGCTGGCGATCGAAACAGCAACAATTAAAATAAAAACGAAGTCGTGAGCATTAAACTGTTGCATCTGCGCAATACGCTATGCAACAAGTGCAAAGAGGCACAGATATCAGCAGAAACAAAATCAAAACGCCTGGACCAATGACCGAATTACTTGAATTTCACAAAATTACAGGAAGGAACACATCAAAGACTTGTTTCAAAAAATTCAGACTGGTTTAAAAATTGAGCACAAAGAGCAACTCCTTAAAAAACGCGTGTGAAAGTCCAAGGTCCAGTTAAAAAGATGTTTATACATCAAGATGACAATGTTGTTGTTTTTTCTTTTTGTACGCACATCACAAATTCGTGGCCCACATTCGCACTGACTTGTTTTAGACACACCGAATCAAGCCAACATATAGCTAACGGCTGAACAAAATGTAAAAATTCAAAGATTTTCAAAATAAATTTGTACTCATTGAACGCGTATGTGTGTGTCCATCTGCCTGCCGCATTGCGTTGAAACACTTGTTGTGCCACGCATGCCTGAACGCACTGGCCACACCTTCTTCATTGCTGCATAACAGCGCATTTATGGCAGGTTGTTGCAGTTTTATGCAGAGCGAGTAAGTTTTATATATGTTTTTGCAATGTAAACGCCACGTAAACTAGCTTTAATTACTAACAATTTTTTACACTTGCAACAGCAACATGATAAAGGCAAGCAAAATCAAGTAATCTATTTTTAAAATTATCATAACAACAACACAACTGTTATTTTCAGGCTCAATGCGGTAACTGCGCATTTATGAGCAACAAATATTTTGTAATGATCCACGCCTGGATGCGCTACAAGTGATTACGTTCAGCAGAAACTACACCTGAATCGGGTCGTCCAACCGCATATCTAGTCTATGTTGTGGAGCAGTCGAAGCCGCATTAAAGAGGCCGCTTAGCGCGTTACTCCAATTAACAAGGCTAGATTAAGAACAGTGCTACAACAAATAGCTGCATTTGAAAAAAAAATTTTGATTTAAAAAAAGCTTTAATTTAATAATTATTAATAATTAAAATATAATTTATGACAATAAAAAGTAATGAAAAAATTTAAGTTTTTTTTTTATAAATATTTTTTATACTTTTTTTATTCCTTTGTTATTTTTTTTCTAATTTTTATTTTTTTATTTTAAAACTATTTTTTATTATTTTTTATTACCTTTATAATTTTTTCCCTTTATTTTATTTTTTGTTATTTTTTATTAATTGTAATTTTTTTTTCCTTTTTTAAACTTTTATAATTTTTTTTTTATTTCTAATTTTTTTTATATTACATTTTTATTATCTTTGTCTAACTTTTTTTATTATTTTTGTATTTTAATTAGTCACTTTTTTAGTTTTTTATGAGTTATTATGCTTTTTTGTATATTTTTTTTAATTATTTACAACTTTTTGGCTTTTTTATATTTAATTTGCTACTAGTTTTTCATATTTTTTTTAATTTTCTTATTTTGTTAATTTTTCTTTTTTTGTTAATTTTTTTTATTTTTTAATTTTCTTATTTTTTTATATTTTACTTGTTAAAACCCAGCGCTCATACAAATTTGGAAATAAATAGGAGTGCTTCTGTGATAATGAAATTTTGTATTCTTAGTAAATTTAAGATATCTAAGTAAAATACCAAAAATGGTCGAAATCGGTTAGTCCTTAGGGGTTACTTCCTTGGACCTATATTTAATTTTTACATAATTTTGTATGGGAGGTAGACACAAAAGTTGACCGATCTTATAAAATATAAAGTAATAGATGTATACTTTAAATAGTTCAAATCGATTAGTTTTTAGGGGTACATCCCTTGAACTGAATATTCAAGCTAAATATTCAAGCAATTCATTGATGTAAAGGTATATTAAAAATATACTCTTTTCACAAAGGCGGAACAAAGCTGAATTTATATTTTCATAGCCGTTAAGATAAAGGTTCAAGGTTATCAATTATAAAAACTCCTCTAATAATGGTCATGGTATTAGTAAATGTCTATCGAAATTTGTAAAATTTGTCGTTTTTGGTAGTAGTTTTTTTTTAGAAAATGTGTCAAACTTATATTTTTTATTTATTTTTTATTTATAGAAAAAATAGAACAATGTTTTTTCTTTTAAAGTTTTTTTTTTTAATTTCTATTTTGGATTATAATTTTATTTTAAGTAGATTTTTCCTGTGAGCATCAAGAACACATAGAACTCTACCTTGCAAATTACTAAAAAATTAGACAATTTTTACAAGATGCCTATATTTTTAATTTTTAAGACAAAATATTTTGGACTTATCTGACTGGGAGTATTTTCTTCAAAATGATACCAAATTTGTAGAATTCCAACAATTTTTTATTTATTTCCGCTGCGCAAAGCACTGTGCGTCGCGTTGCCGCCACGCCCCTTTGTTAACGCCCATACAATGTTACCAGTAAAACTGCATTTGTAAATTGCGGTCGAACACTGAATTCCGAGGCTGTCCAAACTATAACTACAAGCCATTCGATATCGGGATATAAATTTGGGATGTATTGGAGGTGCCGCAGTGTTCGAAAATGATAATTTAAGAGCTATTTCAATTGTGATTACTATAAATGCTGTAATATTGAAGATAGGATCATGAAATTTAGTGAACCGATAGACAGGGACTGCTTAAAGTACCTTTCAAAAGGTGGGCGGCATTGAATAAAAGGGCTTGACATCACAATAAATACACTTTAACTTGGTAAATATTGACACTAGGGTGTTGAAATTTTGCACATGCGTTTACATGGTCTTTAGCAAACAGGGGCTTTGCCCTTCAAAAAATGCCTACAAAGGATTTGTCAATATCACTGCAAGTGTAATGAATTACATATTTATTTGCATTTTCATGCACATAAAAATATAAATTATATCGACAAAAATGGTGTTTAAGCTTATTCGGCAGTTAAGGCTCCGAATCTATATCTATAGTAATAAAGCTCATTTTCTGTTTGTTTGTTTGTTTGTTGGTTTGGCCTTTATACAAATCTAAACGGCTGAACGGATTTTGATCAAGCTGGGTATACATATAAAGTGCATCCCAACTTAAAATGTTACATATTTATTTTTTGCCACGCCCCCTCCGAAATGTTTCAACTAACGGTAATTTTGTTATTATAAAACTTTTTACGATCGGAAATTTTTGTATATTTAATTTTAAAATTGTTTTGTTATTTTGACATCAAAAACACTTACATATCTTTAAAATTGGAGAAATTCTCAGTACAACGACTTTTTCATAAAACATCGTTACCTAAGAATGAAAAAAAAACGACATGAAAATCAAGATGGGGTCTTTCGATTCAAATATCTCCGCTGTCCATTAATATATTTCATTCAAATTTTTTTTGTTTTTTTTTTTGTTTAAAAGCTCAATAAAATCACTTCACAAAAATAGGTTGAACTGTACCGTTAAGTCAGTGTATATATGTTTTATGATTATGTCAAAAATGTTCCAAAATATTGACTTTTTACTCAAAAAATGACTCAAAAATTGTTTTTGTTGTAAAAATGAAATCAATTAAAAATTGCACATCTGGCTACCTTTCATATGACATAGCATTTATTTGCAAAAATTCTTCCAGCTAAGCGCAAAAATTATTTTACTGTTTTTGTCATCAAAACAACAAGGGTACCACCCCCAACTCTTTGATTTTTTCGCGAAATTTATTTTTTCCCAAATGTTGTTTTTATATTTTTTACAAAAAAGTCAAGTCTCAAAAATAATTTATGTGAAAAAATTACCCCAATATCTCTTTCCAATCAAAAATTATGGCTAAAAATCTATTTTTTTCATACCAGACTTTTAATAAAACTGAGTTTTGTTTTAAAATTCTCTACATAGTTTGAACGTTCCCATTTATCTCAAAGAATGCAGTTGTGTGTCTACAGTAATTACGAACATTCTGGATTACATAAAATTTTCCTTATAATGCTTAACAAAAATATGTTACACAGATTTTGAGAATTTTTGCATTGAAACTTGGTACCATGAGAGCCTTCTACTAATTTCACTACTTTTAAAAAAATTTTATTGCAAAAGTCTTAATTGTTTGCTTATAAGCTATATATCAGTGATCTGCAAGCGATGGCATTTTCGCTACTTGCAATCTACCCTCAACAAATACAGTGACAGTCTGACCGCACTACGCAAGCGCTGCGATTGTTGTGTCGAACATACTTGCAACATTGAAGCCAACTGTGTATGAGCGTGTCGTAAGACCACAATAATGCATGTTCGAGTTGTTGGTTTGATAACCAGCGCAGGGTCTTTTCAATTTCTGGTATGCAATGGTAAGTATGGTCATTTACAAGCAACAAAACAAAGACATAAAGCGTAACTCCTGCATAAAAAAACCAACGCTTATTTTGTTCTCCGAACACAAAGTATTTGCAGTAACATTGCAGTAATATTGCAGTTACTTTGCGTGACTTTTAAAAGCTTGTAGCTCATAAGCTAATGGTTCAATTGAGCTGATTTCCTTTTTAAAATAAATTATAAAGTTTAATTGAGTGAGCAATAAAATTTGTTTAGTAAATTTTTAAAGATATTTATTAAATTTAGTTTTTTAAGAAATTATATCAGACGCCATTTTACTATAAAACACCTTTAATCACTGATTTTGATAAGATTTTGTATGCATGCAGATCTTTAATAAAGCTACAACTTTTGTTCAATTGTTCAAAATTTTGAAATAATAGGGTCGCCACATAATAATATGTCTTTTCAAGAGTTTAAAACTGATAAATGACGTTTAAAACTCTTGAAAAGACATATTATTAGGTGGCAACCCTATTATTTCAAAATTTTATAATTTTGAAATTCTGACAATGGATTCGGATTCAGCGACCCATTTTTGGCGTACGATTTTTTTTTGCCAGCCCCGAATTCATAAAACTACAAAAAATGAAGGTGGCAACCCTATCCACCATCTTGAATTTTAAAATTCTAACTTTAGATTCGAAATCAGCGACCCCTTAACACTGATAAATGATGTTTAAAACTCTTAAAAATACATATTATTAGGTGGCAATACTGTGGTAAAAATTTAGGTGACAACCCTAACCTCCATCTTAAATTTTAAGACTGTGACATTATATTCAAAATCAAATCCGTTGTCAGAATTTCAAAATTACAAGAATTCGCAAAAATAAAAAAAAAATATAGGTGGCAACTCTATCTTAAATTTTAAAGTTTGACATCATTTTCGAAATAAGTATAAAAACTATTTACTCTATTCATACTGAAGTAATCTACAAACACTTGAGTAAAAATGCAGTGTACGCGCTGATTTCATCGTTCGTAAACTTACTTTTGTATCACTGCTTAGCCGAAGTTGAAATCAACCTGCAATGGTACACGAGGCAGTAGCTCAAAATAATGCATAATTATAACGATTGCCGTTCGTGCGCTGTGGTTTATACACTTAATTATTTTATGCAAACATCTATACTTTCCACTAAAGTCGAAGCACACATCACACAGTGTTTGACTTTGGTACAATTGGCTAATGCAACATGCTTGATGTTGTAAGTGAGCTCGATGGCGTAGAATATGTTGCATGGTATTAATGATATTGAAGTCATACAAAAACCAAGTATGTACTGGGTGTAAAAGCAGTTGCAGTTCATCGCTGCAGGTCTCTGCTATATATCAATATAAAGTTAGTTTAATCATCTGTGTAATGATATGCAAACATATCATGTTCATATTTTTGATAAAAGGCATTTTTGATAAGAAGTTGGTACCATGACTTAAATCCATACCAAGTAATACCAAGCAATAGTATGATTTTAAAATTCGTGCCAAAAGCTAAATTCGAATCAAAAGTTAAATTCGTACTTTGCAAATAGAACAAATTTTAATTTCCTCCCAAAAGTTAAATTCGTACTTTGCACGCTGCATATGCGAAACTTTAGTTAAACACTTTGCACATATTGAAAGGATTTAAAACAGTAATATTAAATATTTTTCTTTAATTAATAAATTAATTAATAAGAAATTAAAAAATCATAATAATTTATAATGTTATAAGAAACTGAATAAAAGAACAAAAAAATAACATTTTAAAAATTTATTAAGTACTTAAATATTGCATTACAAAACGCAAAAAAAGATAGTTCATCACAAAACACGTATGAATTTATTTTTAATTAACAAGATCACTCGTTCAGTCAATAAATGAGAGAACGCAAAAATGAAATGAGTTTATCTTTGCAAAAACTCGCGAGCGAAAAACAATTAATGTATAACAAAGAGAAGGCGCTGTCCATTTTTTTTTTTTTTTTTTTTTTTTGAGAATCACAATTTACGAACGAATACTATGAAAGAGCGAAGGAAAAGTTTTGATCACTCTGAATACTTAATATAAGAGCGCTAAAATGGTATTTCTTTACGAATGCGGAAAGCAAAGTGAATCGTTCGTCAATTGAATAATTTTGATGAGGAGGAGTGCAATTTTCTATTCAATTGAGAGTTTTTGCGAACCCTGATTGAAATAGTTCTGCACTTATGTGCAATTATGCGCAACTCTTATTTATATGGCCTTAAGGTATTTTTCGTGTTCACTGACTTTTAGTTAAATTTTATGAGAAATAGTTATATCAAATGTAGCATCTAAATTTAAGCGCCCTTATATTTTTGACTTCTTCCAAAATACTAGAATAAAAATCATGCTTTATATTTATACATTTACAAAACATTTTTTAAATATTTTAATCTTTAACCTTGGAGGTGAATTTTCTTGACATAGTCTGTGACGTGGTGGTAAATTTGACCCCATTTTAATCTTACTAAAAAGTTCTAATAAAAAGAAGTTTTTTAAAATTTTTTCATGTTTAGAAGCAAGAAGTAAGAGTTTTGCTTAAAATAAATACAAATTTTAATTTGTTTTTTTTTTAATTTAACACAATTGGCACTTTTAATAACAAGTCTGCTTTTAAAGAGGACACAAATATGTAAAGAGTTGGCAAAATTTACCACCACCTCCACAGTTAAAGGTTAATCGCTAGGGCTAGGATTTCGATGACATGTCATCTTTTTTCTGCTACTTCTAAGACATTTCCTGCTAATTTAAAACGTCCATTTGTGTTTCCAAAATTCAAAATATGAATTGTTTTTAGGACATTTTTGCGGCATTTTTCATCGTTTCTAGTTTTCAAGTCATTTTTACTAGATTAAGGGCATTTTTAGAGATTTTTAAGTTATTTTCTTTTTATTTTTTGACGTTTTTAATTTTTAGAGCATTTTTCGGTTTTTTAGGTCATTTTAGTGTAATTTTCTAAATGATTTAAAATGATTTTAATGTTAGTGTAATGACTAAAATTTTGATGATGATTTTTTAGTGTAATGATTTTTTTAGTGTTAAAATGTAAATCATTTTTTTTTTTGTTTTTTTTTCGTACTAAAAAATGTCAAAATGCAAATTTTTTAAACATATTCCTTTAACACTAGAGTCCCTTCAATCAAAAGCATTACCTCTCGACAAAGGAGTAGCTTTGTTTATAGACTTCGAAGAAAAAAAAGCTCTGCGCGTGGTGAAACTGACGAAAGGCTATGTAAAAAAAATTAAACAAGTGTTGGATAAAAACTCAGGATATGCTTTAAGTTTTCTTTTTAAGGCTAAATATTTGTTTATTTTTTATGCAATTGCTAGCGTTTTTTAAGTAATTTTTGTCATATTTTAGGTCATTTTCTGCAGTTTTTAGGTCATTTTTGTCATTTTTTAGGTCATTTTTGTCATTTTTTAGGTCATTTTTTGCAGTTTTTTAGGTCATCAAAATCCGAGCCCTGTTAATCAACTTTCGTTGAGGGTTTAAATATTCTATGAAAATGTTCCCCATAAAATTTCACTATATCTACATTTGCAAAAAAATTTATCAACGGCGTAACTACTTTAACCCTTTCACTACCGTACTATAAGGAGTGATTTTTGACAATTCTAAGTATTTTTTTTTCGTATTGCTGTGATACTAAAAAGCACAAAAATTTTGTTAACAAAAATCCAGTATCCTTCTGAAAGAAGATATGTCAGGGGATTTTATCTCCCAATGGTTTTTTTAAGCCTCATAATTTGGGACTAAATATCCCATTGGTAGTTTTTGTATGAGAATAATAAAATACAGCTTTTGTTAAATTTTTATTACATTTTTATTTAATTCAATTTTCAACAACTATTTTGTTGTTTATTTATGGAATTTACCAAAACACTCGAAACATAAGGGCTCTTTGTACATTGAACAAATATAGTATGAACGTTTTTCCTTTTTCATTGAGCTGCTCAAAACACAGCGTCTACGGTGATCTGTTTTTACTGGCATATGATCTTCCACATTAAGCATTGTTTTAGATCTTTTGGACCTAGGACCTTTGGTTGTAGATGCCCTTTTGACTTTTGTCTCAGCTCTACCTTGCGCAATGAGCTGTTCTGCAAGTGGAACAATAAAGTCTTTCAGTTGTGATTTGTTATGATTATTTTCTTGATAAAGGATATTAGCATTTACAACAGATGTCATCAAGAGTTTGAAAAACATTTTACGCCACCATTTTGTGGATTTCCTGTTGTGATCGCAAGTTTTAACATTTTGGTCAGATATGTCAACTCCTCCTATACTCTGATTATAAAAAGCCAAGGCTTCGGTACAGTTAACAACAGCTCTAGAACCGTCTTTCTGCGTTCTTAATACTGTGGACATTATAGGCTTGTGATAGTTACTTATAACAATAACTTCACGTGAGTCCTGCCATTTTGCTACCATTACACCATCTCCACTAATTCGAAATACACATTCTCCTTTTTTCAAGCGGTCATTTATGGTAGGCAAGTTCTTCCTATTCTGAATACATGTTCCTACACAAACAAATGGTAAATTTGTCATCTGATTATATGATGTGATGTGATCAAACACCAAAACTGTGTTTGAATCGCGAATAGTATTGGCCAATTTAGTAACGACTTTTTCCCCTAAAGTGCCAAATGAAGCGGGCCATCCATCCTTACCGGCGTAAAAATTAAAATCGTATATATATACAGTTTTGGAATCGCACCTTTGCCAAATTTTAATGCCCCGTTTAATCGGCTTTAGCGGAAGATACTGCTTTAGAGAAGACCTGCCTTTAAATTTGGCCATGGATTTGTCAATGCTCTGACGCAAACTATCGCTGCGTGATTTTACAAAAGTATATTTCATGCAATTGGTAACTTCGTCCATATAATAAAGCTTAGAGGCTGCTTCCGGTTTTTCAGGAAAATTAAAATACAATTTTGACATCAAAGCTTGATAACGATTTAGCACCATAACCTTTTTTATAAATTCGTTTTCCATGGACTTATTTTGGGACCAGTAATCAGAAATCTCTGGAAGTTTGTTATAGCCCATTATAAGAGAAATAGCTAACTAAATTTTAATTTCGATTGCATCAGTCCGTGGTATTTTTCGACCTTCTTTTTCTTCCAGAAGACTCAATCGTTTATTGGTGCACTGCGCAATAAAAATAAACAAAGATTCTGGCAACAAATATTTTAAAACTTGGAACTCAGTAGAATTTCTTGAAATTGGTGCTAGTATAACAGGCTCTTTATCTTCAGTGATGGGAAATGAGGACAAAATAAGTCTGATGGTTGTCCCCATACTACTTGAAGATTCGAATGTACATCGGGCACTGTTGCATTATTATCGTTGTCTAAAAGTTCATCAAGCTCTTCCAAAGATCCATCTGATTCTTCGTCAGAAGCAGGATTATATTCTGATTCAGAAGCAATAAAGTCTCCAAGATCCTTTCGTTTCGCGGAGATTTCGTCTTCCTTTAATCTATCACCAGATTTGTTTTTATTCATTCTGCAAACATACAAATTATCTTAGTAATGTATACCAATGGGTTAATATATCCCATTTATGTGGATCAAACAAAACCAGTGGGATCAATTATCCTAAATGGCAAAAACCCACATAAAATAAAATATTTACAGCATATTGATGTTTGCTTACTTGATTATAATTATAAAACACTTACATTATTTTCACAATATAACACAAAGTGGAAAAACTCTTATTCACTCCGAAAAATTAGAGAACACGTGCGCATCTAACAAAGATTGCCACCAAACGATTGTAATAAAAAACAATATACTCATTAAACACACTCAAAACAGCTGATTATGAACAGAAAACACTGAAAGCTAGCAATGGGACACTTTTCTATTTAAATAGAACGAGTATGGTATTTTTAACGATTTTTTAAATTTCTCCTGGGACGCATGATCCCAATGGTAGTGAAAGGGTTAATGGAGATCGTATTTGGTTGTTTTTTTTGCGCTCACCCGGATGCATTGGCCAAAATTAATGCAAGAAAGTTTTACCGCAAACATTTCAATCGTTAACTAAGTCCTCGCATCTGTCAATATGTCAAAAAGCAGCCACGAATTTGCTTTAATTGCTTGAAAAAAATATTTGCTAATACATTTCGGCATATTTATTTTCGGTTTGGGTGCAATATACGCACGCACACACGCATACACAAACATTTCCAAGTTTAACTAAACTTTGTTAATGGTTGGCAATTTGTGTTGCTAGATCTCTGTGTGCACAGGTTCAAATATCAGCTGCACAACTTATTCACTTATGCACGCAGCATGAGTTTCGAGATTCATGCACTCGCCGCTGCTATAGCCGCCGAGTGATAAATAATCAACGACGTCATTTGCAAAAAAAAAATTAACCCGTCACTGATACGATTAACATTTTTACTTCCCATTGCATTGAGTTTTCAGTTACATAACGCGATGTCATTGCCTTCATTTCAAAATGTTAAAAATTTTGATCTCTGTTAAATTTTGTGTGAAATGAAAATTTCTTTACTTTCGTCTTTATATCCGCTTTCTTGTTACTGATAACCTTTATAGAAAGAATGTCATAGTTATTACAATCCTGGTACAAAGTGCCCTTCAGAATTTCTTTTTGCTCTTTTTGTTCTTAGTTGATTTAATACAAATAATTATTATAATTTATTTGATTTTCTTTTTTTTTATATTTTAATGAAGCATATTGGTATATGAGTTATACTGACCTATAAAAACCTTCAGAGTAGAAATGGTAACGCATTTCTTTGGTAGGTACATAAATCACAAAGCCGTGTGGTAAAATATAATAAAATCTTGAAGAAAAAAAAAACGTACAGAACCGGAAAAAATACATTCTGAATACAAGTTCTTGTACTGCATTATCAAATATTAATGGTGCGCGGTGAAATGGTCAAGTTAATGGCTGGCACGCACGCACCGTATAGAACAAGGTACTTCATTAAACACAAAAAAAAGACACCAACATAATCCATGCAATCAATCGGTGCACTTAATGAACTTTTACGAATTAAACCAAAAAAAAATATGTAAAAAACAGTTTAAGATTTACACGAAAATACTTCAAGAAATACCAAAACCTGAAGAGAATCGGCAGATAAGAAGCAATACGTCTTTAACTGAGTGTCCCACAAACAAAAAAATGCACTGAGTGGGTCAAGTTGGACAAGTTCTGATATTAGCACTAAGGGCGCGTTTATAGTGGCGACTAGTTGCTTTGCCGAGCCGAGCTGAAAGCGCTTCAAGCTAAAAGCAGCTGGTTGTGCGTATAGTGTGCGCTTACCGCCGCTGACTTGTTGTAGATGGTTTTTGACTACTTTGGGTTTGTTTGTATATATTACATTTCTTTTTTGTTTATTTTTGCAATCGAAACATCAAGAAAGTCACGTGACTTCGTGTGTGCTTTTTGCTTTCCTCAAACCAGCGGACAACCAGTGAAGAGACAAAAATGATGCTGAAACGCACTTTAAGCGACTTTAAGTTGCTTTAAATCACTTGCTGTTTCAGCTTGTTTCGATTTTTTGCAATTGTTTTGTGCTGTTTTTGTTGCATTTTGTTGATTTCGAGTTGTTTTTTTAGACAGAACAGGAAAAATAACAACACAACAGCTGTATTCCCGTGGCACTACATCAGATCTAATTTAAGTGGAAGAACTTTAGTTCAACATTATAACAATTTGTCATCACTGTCATGAAATAGCTGTTTGAAGAACAATAACAAAAGAAAACAGCAATACCAGAACGCCCATTGAGCGATGAAACGTCAAAATTCGGAAATTAATAGTTATTTCGATTTGCCAACTATGTTTGTTTTTCAAAAAATGCTTGAAACTTGGCAGCATTTTAAGATCAGAAATAGAGTCAGAGATCAAGCTGGTTCTAATTTTTGTTTTTGTTTGTGAATAAAATAGAGCCGCGCTCTAGATCACAGCCACGGGTATGCAGCTAAAAATAGTGAAAACAAAGTCAACGGTCAATCATTGGACATCAATCATTTATATTTGTAGTAAATATTTGTTAGTATGGATTACAGAGACTCATTGATGGCTTCATCTATGACCAACATCTAATTATTTTGATTTTTTTGAATACACATATAACATATTGATTTCAAATGATTGATTAATACACAACAAATGAGAAAATTTAGAAGAAAACAAAAGCTACTGATCGCTTATTTTATTTTTTCACCCACTTGCTTTTAATCCCAAGAAATCCCGAAGAGAAGGCCCAACAGACAAAAAAAATTAATAAAATTATGTCTGTATTTTATTGGATTTTTCCTTGTTGATCTACCTTTTTTATTTTATAATGTTAATTTTATATGATTTAAATACAAATTCTAAATGTTTAATACTTTAAATCATACTTGATTTTAAATACAAATTCTAGTTGTTTGATAGTTCATCACAAAGATTTCTGATGAAGCCTTTAGCATGGCCGAAATTGCAATAAAATCAGCTAGTGATTTTTTCCTTTTCATATTGTAAATACGTTGTTGTTGTTTCTTTGGAAAGATTCGTTAGAACAATTAATTGTTCTAACTTTGATCTATAGCTCAATAAACTATTTTAAACTATCAAACAACTAGAATTTGTATTTAAAACTAATTATGATTTTAAATATCAAACATTTATAATTTGTATTTAAATCATATAAAATTAACATAATAAATAACAACGTCATTTAGAAAAAACTTTAATTTTTTATTTTATTTTATGAAAACAATAAGAAAGCATCGTGTAAAATAAAAATTAAAACATGCAAACCGTGCGATTGAGCGAGAAAGCAACAATCGGCACTTTAAATACCAGCGCACAAGTCGCTTTAAACTGCTTGTTCGGCTGGCACTATATGCACTTGGAGCTTATATGGTTGTATGTGCAGCGTTTTTCAGCTTTTTTCGGTTCGGCTCGGTTCGGCTCAGTTCGGTTTGGCTCGGCATAAAATAAAAAATAATATTTTTTATTTTAGAAAAAATATCAACTCAGAAGAATCACCAGCCGAGAGAATTAATGCTATATCTGGGGCACCTTGTACATAATTCATGCAGCTTCAATTATAAAAATATAGGTATCCCTATTTATTTTCACATAACTGCGTATAAGTGCATATATAAAGTGAAGATATAAAAGCATTTAAAAAATAGCTTTATACCCGGAGTCAGCTTGCACTATGAACACATTGATCTTTTTCCATATGATTATACAGAAAGTATTTTTCAGTTAAACCTCTCAGCTCAGCAAAAAGCAGCCAATATGAACGCGGCCTAAGAGTAGAGAAAATAAACTACAAATGTGGCAACACTGTACAGCAAAGCAATAAAAAATAGTGTTGGTTGGAGTTTGAAAATCAATTTGTGACAAAATTGTTAAGTTTTTTGTGACCAACAACAATCTACACTAACAATGAAAGTGAAATGCTTTTTTTTAATACCAAATACTAGAAAATGCTCCATTCAATAGCTTGGATTTACGAAAGCTGCAAACAACAAGAGCAAAGTGCCTGTCATTCCAGGACAGTTGACGTTATTTATGTGGCTCATACGCTGCTCCTTGCTCTATGCTGCTTGTCACTTTCCAACTGACAATTAAGCCGCAACATTCACACACACATTCTCAAGTTTCTGTTGACTTGCAATGAGGTGGGTAGCTTTAAGGAATGACTGCCACGATATAGGTTGTCGTCTTCGGTGGCATTCCTTTTGCTACTCTCCCCACCACTTTATAGCACTTGCGCATGCGCGCACACATTTTTATTGCACATTTCCTTTGGTCATTTTTCTCTACATTGTTTGTCTAGCAAATCGTTGTGCAGCATTAGCAAGCATCGACACAATAATGCAGTAAAATTTAGAAGAAGGCTGTTCTGATTGTTATGTCTCTTGGTATTAAGTTTTTTTTTTGCCATTTGCCATTTTTAAAACCTGTTATTTAAGCATGAAATGTTGACTTTTATGACTACGTTGCAAGTAGTGTTCTTGCAACCGCAGTTGATGTTGTTGTGTTTGTTGTGGCTTAAATTGTAGTATTTTTCTTTTTGATGTTTTAGGTGGTGTTAGTCTCTATACAGCTGTCACTCTGTGTAACGGTTGCGATGTGAAGGTATCGGTAAAAGCGTTTTAGTCTGTTGATTTGCATAAATTGTGGAAAATATTTACTACAAAAGTGTGGGCGTTACCACTTCACGTAAATTTGCTTAAGAATTCATGATATGGTATAAGTCGCGAATGGGTCAAAAGCCACATTTGTGTGAGCACAACAAGCAGGGTTATACTTTTCCTATAACAAATATATACCAACATAATCTATCTAACTATATATATACAGATATATATATATTAGGCCAGCTCGATTTAAAATTCGCCCATTGCTCAGTGAAAATCGTATTCTAGGGATCAAAATATGAAACTTTGCCCGAGGAACTATACCTCTAAAACGAATTCTAATGCCCCAACTTTTGACTTTTGTCCCGTAGGGTCAAATTTTGAAAAATCCCTCTTTGACCTATTTAGAGTGCCCAATCGAGTCCAAATGTATGGCCGACCCCCACTAGCTTTGGAGGGCCGATCCACCCATGCCAGTGGCACACCCCCTGGAACCCCCCTTTCTTGCAAAGTGCCAAAATGGTGATTTTTTAAATGTTTGTATGGGGAACCCACAGGGGGTTCCAGGGGGTGTGCCACTGGCATGGGTGGATCGGCCCTCCAAAGTCGGTCATACATTTGGACTCGATTGGGGAACTCTAAATGGGTCAAAGAGGGATTTTTCAAAAAATTACCCTAGGGAAAAGTTGGGGCATTAGAATTCGTTTTAGAGGTTTAGTTCCTCGGGCAAAGTTTCTTATTTTGATCCTTAGAATACGATTTTCACTGAGCAATGGGCGATTTTTAAATCGACCCGCCGTAATATATATATCTGTGGTCACAAGGAATAACGACTAAACTCAAAGTATCATACAAAACGATATTTTAATTGCACGAACAACGACCCATTTTTTTAAATATATGAGCCGTTGCAAACAATATATGTGCAGGCATACGTGATGATCAATCCTGGACAAAAAATGGATATCTGTATACTTCCAAAAATTGGCAATAAAGTAATTTCCATATCGCTTTTTTACGATATTTTGAGTTTAGTCATTATTCCTAATGACCACAGATAAATAAAAATGGATGTATGTGGTTATGTTTGTATGTGTGTATATCACGTATAAACTCCAAAACCGCCGGACCGATCTTTATGAAATTTGTAAGTAAACTAAAGCAACATCTTGAAAGTGTTCCTGTGTAATTTGTTGTCGCTTGGACAAGGGGCCGTGGTAACTTCCCACGAACCAAAAAAAAATTTTTGTATATGTATATTAGACGGTTTTGATCGTAACAAACTAAAATTTAGTGATTTTGTACTGTCGACAACTGTACAAAAAATGGGCGTGATCGCACTATAGCTATCTTCGACCTATTTTTGCGAAATTATACCAATTCCTGAGTTGTACACGTTTTGATGTAAAACTTGGTATATAGGTGATCCAAGTTGGTGATCACTATATAAGTGCGTAAAGATAAATTCGTCAATCCGACGCTAACTTAGCGAAGACTCAAACCAATACTTTTGATCCGCAAAAAGTTCAATTCGTACTTTTTGCTAAGTACGAATTTGACTTTTGGGAGGAAATTAAATCCGTTCTTTTTGCAAAGTACGAATTAAACTTTTGGGAGGAAATTAAAATCGTTTTATTTTCAAAGTACCAGTTAAACTTTTGATTCGAATTTAGCTTTTGGCACAATCTTCAGTGCACAATTAAGACTTTTGCCATGAACCTCTTTTCAAAGTAGTGAAATTGGCGCTCAGCAGATTCTCACCATTTATCCACATTTATTTAAAAATAATATTATATAACTTTAAAATTCACTCTCTTGTAGAAATTCACGTCAATCTATCTGCCCTATTTGTAGTATCTTTCTTTTATATGAGGGTTATTCATAAACCATCATAAAAATGTTGCTGCTTATCACTGTAGTTCTAACATTAAAAATCTACATTAAAATTACGTTTATCTAGAGTTCAGTGCACTCAGTTTTCATGATCATTGTGATACCCTGCTGCCACTCAGTTACATTTAAATTGCTGTCCAACAGCGCAGGCGCACGCGTCAAAAGGAATACGCACACATTCACCACTTTCAAGTGATGATAAATGAAATTAGTGCACATCATTTTCATTTGAATGCAATTAAATTATTGATAAAAAAAAATATGTGAATTGTAAGGGTCAATACAATGGCGCCAATACTCAGAAGAAGCTTTACTTTACAATTGAATTTCTTTTTTAGAATAAAACTCTGTATAGATAAAGCCGAGTTACATTTTTGTTTGTCATTCTTGCAGACGCTCATCAATTGTTAAATACTTAACCTATTACACAAGATCCATGCTTCAATTAAAACCGATTCTTGTAGTTGTTGATCTTGGAATGGGTATCAATTCTTGAAGCGTGTTGAAGTGTTCTGTTGTAGCTTGTGACTGGCAATGAGCAAAATTATGAATGTATGTGCGTAGATTTTAGAGAGCATAGTTATCACATGCTGTTTAGAATAGCTGGTGGTTAATTGCTTTGAACAGAGATAAAATAGTAATGGAGAAAGAAAAAAACAGGGAGGGGGCACAAAAGAACCGTTGCTTTCTTAGCTCTGTTCTAGTTATTTCAAATAATGCTGTTTATCTTCTGAAAATAAAAAGCTAAACGGAAATATGTTTTGAGCTAATGAACAAAAAATAACGAAATTGTAGATTTAGAATTTCAAAATTAAAACGGGTTCACCTGCGTTGTTTTTGGAGATTCAAGTTCCAAAGAAAAGGAATGGTAAATCGAACAATTTTTCGATATGTTTTTACTACAGTCAATCGCGAAAAAGTGGTTTCGAGATAAACGCATTCAAAGATTTGGTAAGTGTTTTCGGCTAGATGATAAGACTTAATACTTATTGGTTTGAGAGGTTTTCCGATGCATTTGTATGTTGACGATCACGAAAAAAGATTTCATTCAAATCGGATGATTGGTTTTGAGAAATTAGTGGAAAGTGTCCAAAGACTTCATTTTCATAAAAAAATAGTAGGACCAAAACAAAATATAAACGTAAACCCAAAAATATGTTAAAACAACATTTCATTATTAATTTCCTGACAAAAATACATAATCACAAAATACATTTTTGCCTACACAAAAAAATTCGCCAAAAAAAGTCATAATCCAAAACTATATCTATATATTAGGGCGGGTCGATTTGTAGGGAGTGAAAAAATTCACCAATTTCCCTATGATTTCCGTATTCTATGGGTTATTCCATGAAAATTTGCCGAAGGAACCATACCTCTATCGTTAAAATCGAGTCCCCTCCTTTTTGTTGGTAAAAAGTTAAAAAGTTACGGGCATTTTTGTCCAAATTTTGGACCATTTTTCCATTTTTTTCATGATTTTGTCCAAGAATATTACTGTCATGGCCATTTTTTTGGCTCAATCCATTATTTAATTCAATTTACAATTCAAAACGAAGAGTTTAAGCCCAAATTTATCGAATTCGGTTGATTAATTCATGCGATATTGCTAAAACAAAATAACACATAAAACCAACTTTTTGATTTTTTTTTCCTTTTTATTTTTTTTTTTCTACACAAATTCAAATTAAGAGATAATAAAGTATCTATCAGCCTATTATCAAAAAAAAATATTCAATTTGAGTGTAGTAAAAGAAAAAATGTGAAAAAAAACATTATTTTTTCTGAAAGTCTTGTTTGCTTTCAAGTCTTGGTGTTTTCGTACGGCTCTCTAATGTCGTCGCCATAGCGCCTTCTACATTCTTTCCTGCAACTCGTTTAGCAGTGGCAGCCAGCAATTGGACATGTCTTTCCGTTCCTTGAATGTGTAAAGGAATTTGTGGATCATCGAACGGTGGCACTTCGTAATTTAAATATCCCTCCAAATGTTCATACGAATAACTTTGCGTAAACGGTGGTTCGAATAAAATGGTATCGTCATTTAAATCAATCATATTTGTATATTCCGTACAATTAAAGTTTATAAGAGATTTTTTATAAACTCTAAGTTCCGTTGGGTCGACAATATCTCTTCGGTAATGTAAAATCTTCTTTATAGCAATGTTTCGTTTTTCCATTCTATCATCAAACAACATAGATAGCAAGATATTTTCTGAGTGTGCAAAATATGGATTATCTTGAATTACTGTATTTACAACTCCAAGTAAATTCGGTGGTAAAAATCGTGTCCAAGTAATAAATTTAAAAAGTAATGTACTACCGTATGCGGCAGAGCTATAATACTTAACATTTAAATTCATTGGCGTGTATACTTTTTTTATATTGTTAGCCAGAATTTTTAAATTTTCAGTTGGATTATTAGTTGTCACATACAACCGTAATAATCTATTGGCTTTGGTCAGCCAACGAGAATGTGCAATTGGCCCTGGTTTTATGTGAGACAAATCCGCAGGAACCACACCATTAGAAATTGCATTGGCCATTAACATCAAGTACCTCGAATCGGTAGATAATTCTTCTGGATTTAAATCACCAGGAGGCATATTTTCCAAAGCGATTTCCTCAAAATCGGCTACCACCTGATTTTGTCTTTTACTACACTTAAATTGAATATTTTTTTTTTATAATAGGGTGATAGATACTTTATTATCTCTGAATTTGAATTTTTGTAGAAAAAAAAAATAAAAAGGGAAAAAAATCAAAAAGTTGGTTTTATGTGTTATTTTGTTTTAGCAATATCGCATGAATTAATCAACCGAATTCGATAAATTTGGGCTTAAACTCTTCGTTTTGAATTGTAAATTGAATTAAATAATGGATTGAGCCAAAAAAATGGCCATGAAAGTAATATTATTGGACAAAATCATGAAAAAAATGGAAAAATGCTCCAAAATTTGGACAAAAATGCACGTAACTTTTGAACCGTTGGACCAATGTTGAAGATTTTTTTTGTAAATTGATCAAAATGAGCTCACCTTTCCAACGCGCCTACTGGCGATTAAACCCGATCGATAGTTTTTGAGTTATGGATGTGAACGTGTTGGTAATATTTCATACGAACGTCAATTTGGGAAAAAATCTACCAACAAAAAGTAGGGGACTCGATTTTAACGATAGAGGTATGGTTCCTTTGGCAAATTTTCATGGAATAACCCATAGAATACGGAAATCATAGGGAAATTGTCGAAAAATAAATCGACCCGCCCTACTATATATATATAAGAGAGTGGCGTTAGTTACTACGCTTATCTGTCTGACCAGAATCATATCGTTATCGTGTCGGCAGGCAGAGCGCTGACAGAGACAATGCAAACCTTATGGGAGAAAATTGCGGCAGAATACGACAACGAAAACGCCACGATAGAAATGTTTCTGTTTTGACTTTGTCGTTTATTTGACAGCTCTCTCAGCTTCTCTCTAAAAATATTGCCATATTTTAACAAAATTTGAAGAATCTGTTAACCAATGTAGCGAGTAAACAGTGTTCCTACTTGCTCTAATAATGATAGGAGTAGCCTTCAGTTGAAAATGCAGTAAATTTATATGAAGAGCATTGCAAAAAGTAATTAAATAAATGGAAGTGGAGTAATTATTAGTTCAATCTGAGTACGATGAGAACACTGAAGCAAGTTCAAGAAAATCAACAATGGCAGATTAAATAAAAGCAAAACGACAAAGCCAAAGCTACAATTCTGGGCCAACTCTTAGGGCGCGTTTATAGTGGCGACTTGATGCTGGACCGGACCGAACCGAGAAGGAAAGCTGGAAAACGCTGCACATACAATCATATGAAACAAGCTCAAAGTACGTATAGTGCCAGCCGAGCTGGCAACTTCAAGTGACTTGTGCGATGGTTTCCATCTTCCCGATTGTTGCTTTCTCCCTCGCTCGCACGGTTTGCTTGTCTTTTGATTCATTTTACACGTTGCTTGCTCATTACTTTCGTTAAATAACATGAAATGAAAAAAGAAACAAGGAAAACAATTTTTTTTGCTGTTGCTCCTTTTCTTCGTCTTTTGTATGTTTTTCTTGTGCACAAAAGCAAGTGTGTAAAATGATCAAACGAATCAATGGAATTACAGAAAAAACAAACATTTTTCTGTAGTATTCTTCTGATAACTTATTACAGAAGATCTTATGTGTTTATTATCATTTGCGGGCCAAGTCCTGGTTTACACTCGTCAAGACTTGACGGTCAAGTTTTGCATATTCCCTTTTAAACTTGACGATTCAATTTACACTCGTCAAGAGTTGACGGTCATTTGTTTCTTTCACTTCTCCCTTTTTCTTCTGAAGTTTGCCGTCGAAATAAAATAAAAAATAACTGGTCAACGAACGAACACAAAACGAATTGCCCAAGAATTGACGGTACATTCAAGTTTGTTCTTTCCCCTTTCCACATGCGTCGATCGCCCTGAAACATAAGACTTGACGAGTGTAAACCAGGACAAACACGTAATTTTTTGTATTACGAGATCAAAGGAATCCATTGTCATCCTAGTATATCCATGAAATTTGCTTGGGTCTTTTCTTAGTTCTGGATACAAATGGTGAAATTCCCCAAACAAATGCCTGTTTTTGTTAATAGGATGAACCACAAATGCCCTCTGTCTTTTTTTAGCAGCTCAAAAACTGCGAGCACAAAAAGTCTTCATCGGAGGAATCCATTTCAATTTTAAAGTTTTACTTGGCCCACGCAAGAAGTACACGAAACAATGTATAAATCACACTTCAGCTACAAGCGGTCCCGATTAATTAAGCGCGGAAAAGAATAGCAATGGCCGCATTCTAGCCGAAAAAGTGCTCAAGTAGCGAAGTAGCATAAAATATTTTCGCTATATAAATTGTGACATCTCAAGGAACATGTTCTGTGAGAGCATACCATTCAGCCCGAAAGTTGTGGAACAGTTCTTTCCGCTGAATGCAGGCAATATAATATGACTCAAATGTGCGGCAGCCATAGTTGCCAACCAAAATTACCACACAAATTCCCTTTCTCCCACACTTGAATATTAAAATTCCCACAATAATTCCCATGAGAAAAATACCACAGAAAGCAATAAATACCATGAAAATACCACAGCAATTAAAAAATACCACAAAAATTCCACAGTAATAAAAAATAGCCCACAAAAAATATATATTGAAAACACACAAAACAAAAAATTGTTTCAATAATGTGGGAAAGAATCCCACACGAGGTAAGAAATACCACGCTGAATTAAAAAATACCATGGGAATCCCTTTTCTCACAGCAATTAAAAAATACCATAAAGGGATTTTTCCCACAAAGTTGGCAACGTTGGCGGCAGCAAACTAAATTCCTCGGAAAAATATTGATATACGAAAAAACAACAATTTGCAGCACACTTGACTGCCAGCGTCGCGATCGATTCTGTGTTTCCTTGAATTCATTCATTCAAAAAAACAAAGAACCACACGATAGCAACAAAGAAGACCAACAAGAAAAGTAATAAGCATACAAGAACACGAAATTGCGCTCAGTTGTTATCATGGCAGAATTAGAGAAGGTATATGCATTTTGGAGAGGGAGACTGCCGCAACTGTCAAAACGAAGTTGACAGCTCATACAAAATCTGAAAACGATGAGAATGCGATAAGAAAGCGAAAATAGGCAAGAATAGCAAAATGCTTGAGTTTGACAATTCTGGCTATGAGAAAGAGAGCACAGTCTGAAATGCATATACCTTCTCTAATTCTGCCATGGTTGTTATGCTGTATTTTCTTGACCGCAAAAAATACACACAGAAACAGTACTTTAAAGAAGCAACGAAGATAAATTTCTATCAACTGTTGCACACAGAAAACAAAAAGAGAAATAGTGAAAAAAGCTAAACCAGCCGGTGAAGCAATTCGTCGATTAGCGGCTGCAAGTGCGTTTCATCTAAAACAGAGAATCGAAGATTATCAAATTTTCTTATGTGCGCTCTTTCTTTCCATTTGATTTTAAGCACAAAAGTAAACAAACAAAAATAGCAGCAATAAGATATAACAACTTTGTTTAGATTAGTTTTGTATTGCTTTGTTGCCGTATCAAAAATAATGCAACAAAAACAAAACCTAAAGAAAAAAGTTAAAAAAAACCTAAAACCAGTTGGATGATCAAGTGGCTTCATGCGGCTTGAAGTGCGTTTTAGCTGAGTCATAGCATCAAAAAATCTTGAGCCAGCAGCTGATGTACGTTTTTTTAATGTGCGTTCTTTCTACGATCTTCTTTTTTGTCAAAAAAAAATTTGAAATAAAAACAAAACAAGAAGGCAACAAAAACCAGCAGAAAACACTTGCGAAAAAAGTCGAAACAAGCTGGTACTTCAAGTGACTTGAAACGACTTGCAGTTGCAGGAAGCGCGTTTCAGCAGCGTTTTTCGCATTTACGTCTCTGCACTTGTTGGTTTGAGGAAAGCAAACTGAATGAACGAAATCATGAGGCTTTTTTGATGCTTCGGTTGCAAAAATAAAGAAAAAAAAAAACTAATATATACAAACAAACCCAAAATAGTCAAAAACCAGCTGAAACAAGTCACCAGCGACAAGCGCGCACTATACGCACTTCCATCTGCTTTAAGCAGGACGCGTTTCCAGCTCGGTCCGGTCCAGCAACCAGCTGGCACTATAAACGCACCCTTATGCTGTATTTTCTTGACCGCAAAAAATACACACAGAAACAGCACTTTAAAGAAGCAACGAAGATAAATTTCTATCAAATGTTGCACACAAAAAACAAAAAGAGAATTAGTGAAAAAAGCTAAACTAGCCGGTGAAGCAATTCGTCGATTAGACCCCTTTTACATTGATCAAGACTTGAAGTCAAGTTTTTTTGACGTTCTCTTTTGAACTTGACGAAAGCTTTCACATTGGTCAAGACTTGAATTCAAGTTCTTGTCTTCTTTCCTTGTTTTCTAAAAATAAAACGAGATAGGTAGCAAGCAAATGAATTATAGTTTATAGAAATTTGCAAACTGAATTTTATTTTTTTACCACGATGGAAGTTAACAAAACGTTTTTGCTTAAAAATTTAATGCAAAATTAATTTATATTAAATGCAAAAAAATTTTAATGCAACCGAAGTCTAACAAACTCACATTGATATGCGAAAAATAAAATAAAAAGCACTGTCAACAACGCGAAAATAGCAAAAGGAACACGAAAAAACACGAAAAATTGCCGGTACAGCTTCAAGTTTCTTTTTCCCTTCCGTCGCTTCCGATGTGCGGCGAATTGCCTACAAACTCTGAAACTTGACTTCAAGTCTTGACTAATATAAAAGGGGTCTTAGCGGCTGCAAGTGCGTTTCATCTAAAACAGAGAATCGAAGATTATCAAATATTCTTATGTGCGCTCTTCCTTTCCATTTAATTTAAAACACAAAAGTAAGCAAACAAAAATAGTAGCAACAAGATATAGCAACTTTGTTTAGATTAGTTTTGTATTGCTTTGTTGCAATATCAAAAATAATACAACAAAAACAAAACCAAAAGAAAAAAGTTAAAAAGTTAAAACCAGTTCGATGATCAAGTGGCTTCATGCGGTTTGAAGTGCGTTTTCGCTGAGTCATAGCATCAAAAAATCTTGGGCCAGCAGCTGATGTACGTTTTTTTAATGTGCGTTCTTTCTACGATCTTCTTTTTTGTCAAAAAAAAATTGAAATAAAAACACAACAAGAACATGATTCAATTATATATAAGGTTAACTGTCTGACCAGAATCATGTCGTTGTCGTGTCGGCAGGCAGAGCGCTGGCAGAGACAATGCAAACCTTATGGGAGAAAATTGCGGCAGAATACGACAACGAAAACGCCAAGATAGAAATGTTTCTATTTCTATTTTGACTTTGTCGTTTATTTGACAGCTCTCTCAGCTTCTCTCTAAAAATATTGCCATATTTTAACAAAATTTGATGAATTTGTCAACCAATGTAGCGAGTAAACAGTGTTCCTACTTGCTCTAATAATGATAGGAGTAGCCTTCAGTTGAAAATGCAGTAAATTTATATAAAGAGTATTGCAAAAAGTAGTGAAATAAATGGAAGTGGAGTAATTATTAGTTCAATCGGAGTACGATGAGAACACTGAAGCAAGTTCAAGAAAATCAACAATGGCAGCTTGAATAAAAGCCAACGACGAAAAAACGACAAAGCCAACGAAACAATTCTGGACCAATTCTTAACGATTCTCTCTCAACGACACGACAACGACATGATTCTGGTCAGACAGTAAGTAACCATGAAATTGTTCTCATACAACAACAAAACTTGGATTGCAAAATGTCAAAGTAAAACAAAAAAAAGACAAGTAAACAATCAAATTAAAATTTCTGACTAGAAGTCAAACTATTGGATTTTAATATTAAATTTGTGTTTCAAATAGTTTTTAAACAATTTTCTTGGAGTTTGAGTTTTTGTTGCTACCCCAAAATGCCGAAAAAGTACGCGATTCGCCAAAACTATTGGAACAAGGAAAACGTTTCCTGTTTTAAAGTGCCCAGTGACATTTTCAATCGAAAACGCTGGATGGATGGAATTTGGATCGGCGAATGTCAAAGTAAAAGATAACAACACCAAACAGCTGTTTTTGACATTCGCCGAGAGATATGTGCTCTCAGCTTACTCAACCTTATATATAATTGAATCATGAACAAGAAGGCAACAAAAACCAGCAGAAAACACTTGCGAAAAAAGTCGAAACAAGCTGGTACCTCAAGTGACTTGAAACGACTTGCAGTTGCAGGAAGCGCGTTTCAGCAGCGTTTTTTGCATTTTCGTCTCTGCATTTGTTGGTTTGAGGAAAGCAAAATGAATGAACGAAATCATGTGGCTTTTTCGGTTGCGAAAATAAACAAAAAAAAACTAAAATATACAAACAAACCCAAAATAGTGTCAAGTATTTCAGTAAAGAAAATGAGCAGTTTATTTGTATTAAACAAAACTAATATACGATCAACAAAACAAGAACATTTCAAAGTCAATAAAATAAAATCAGAATTATATGATGCGCTGTTCGACGTCTTGCGCTGTTCGCTTCTCTCTCTCGACTAACTCGACACGACTGTCGCGCAGGGGTGCATAGTTTACAACTCGGCCAATCCTGCATTGCAGCCGTCCTCGGCATCGTCGTCGATGTCTATGTCATCTAGGTCTGGTGATGAATAGCACCACGGCTTCAACTTATCTGATGCGAACACTGAAGAAAACTTTCGTTGCTTTAGTTGCAAACCAGGTACGTCCTCCACTAGATAACGGTCGTTGCCAAGGACCTTAGCTATCATATACGGTCCGCGGTACTTGGGTTCCAGTTTGCGGGACTCTCCTGAAGCAGGCGGCTCATTAGCGATAACCACCAGGTCATTTTCATCGTATGAAGTCGGTTTAGCATGTTTTTTATCGAATCGCTCCTTCCAGCGGCGGCGTTCTTCAGCGATATTTTGTGCAGCTTGTTGTCTTTTCTCACCAATGTTTACTTCTGCAGTTTGGTCATCGATGTCTTCATGTATTGCATTCAGCAGACGGTTTTGGGTTATATCAAGTAGCTGAAAGTCAAAAATCAGCTCGTTTGGGCTGAATCCTGAGGTTGAATTTTTCTGCGAATTAATAGACCATTGAACATCTCTTAGTAGTAGATCCCAATTTCTTGAATCATTCGCCGAAGTACGTAAGTGAGCAAGAATCGATTTGTTGGCGCGCTCTACTTGCCCGTTTGCTCTGGGTGTACGCACAGCAGTCTTTATGTGCTGTATACCATTGTGGTTGCAATATTCTTCAAAAGCGTTGGATGTGAACCCTGTTCCACGATCACTGATTATTATTTTTGGAAGGCCAAAATACGTTGTGATCTCATTAAGAACCTGTACAACTGCAGTTGTCTTCGTGTTTCGTACCGGCTTCACAATCAGATATTTGCTGAAGGCATCTGAGATTGCTAAAACATATTGCATACCTCTTTTGCTGCGAATGAAGGGTCCAAGATGGTCAATGTGGACCGTGCGGAAAGGAATGGGTTCTGCATCGTCGTAGTGAAGACGACCTTCAGGCATTCCTCCTTTTGCTTTCTGATAACAGCACTCAATACAAGCAGCAATATACTGCTTTGCATACTTGCGTATTTTCGGAAACCAGAAATACTTTTGTATGCGGTCAATAGTTTTGACAAGACCATAATGGCCAACGACGTCATGGCAAGAGTGAACGACTCTCCATCGTGCAATATTTGGGACTACTAGCCTACGCCCATCCACAGTTTTTCGGAACAATCGGTTTTGATGCATGCAGTACTCAGCTTTGTACTGATTAATGTGTTGTGATTTCTGCTCTCCGTTAAGAACAGCAATGATGTGCTTCAAAGTTGAATCTTTCAGCTGCATAGTTAAAACCCAGTCGGAAGTATTCATTGTGATTTCTAACACGAATCCAGCGGGCTCTACATCTTGGGCAACTTCATTTGGAGAGCGGCTTAGCGCATCAACGTGCGCCATGCGACTTCCTTGTCTATGCACAAGCTCATAGTCATATTCGAGGATTTTCATGAACCATCGTGCTATCTTTGGAATAAGTTCATGGGTCGTGCGAGCTTTTGCGATAGCGGAACAATCTGTAACGAGACGAAAATTCTTACCCAATAAATAAATTCTGAATCGGTCAAGCGTCTCGACAACAGCTAGAACTTCGAGCTCATATCCATGGTAGCGGCTCTCGGCATCGGTGCAGTGTCGGCTGTAATACATAACTGGCTGCCATAGTTTCCCATCTGTCGATTGCAACAATACTCCTGCGAGTCCAATACTGCTGGCATCTGTGTTTACCTCGTGATGAGCATTGCGATCGTAGAGTGTCAGTACTGGTTTGTTGCATAATGCGGCGATAAGTGTTTTAAACGCTTGCTCTTGCTGTTCATCCCAATTAAACTTGTCAACATTAGTCTTGAGCAGCAGCTGCGTTAATGGCTTTGAAATCAGCGCGTAGTTCCGAACGAACTTTCTGAAAAACCCAGAAAGCCCCAGGAATCGTCTAACTTCTGGAACGTTTGTTGGTGCCTTGAAATTCCGGATGGCGTTAATTTTACATTCACCAGGTGAGATCCCGTTCTCGTTGATAATGTGGCCCAGATGAGAGATTTCGGTGCTTAAAAATCTGCACTTGTCAAGGCGTAACGTGAGGTTACTTTCTCTTAAAATTTTTAGAAACTTTTCTAAACGTTGCAGGCCATCATTAACTGTCTTGCTGGGTATGATTACGTCATCCAAATAAGCTAGAACTTCTCCGGGACCCATGTGTGCGACAAGTTTTTTCATAACATTTTGAAAAACAGCTGGGGCATTTACAAGGCCAAATGGCATACGATTATATTCGTAATGCCCCTCTGTTGTTACGAATGCTGTATACTTTTTGGACTCCTCAGCAATAGCTATTTGATGGTATCCCATTCGAAGATCCAATGTAGTAAAATATCGGCTACCCGCCAATTGGGCAAACTGCTCCTCTAGAATAGGCATTGGAAACGGTGTTTTGATTGTAACACTGTTAAGTTTCCTGTAGTCGACGCATAAGCGATGCTCGCCATTCTTTTTATCGACTAGCACGACAGGCGAAGCGTATGCAGAATCAGAAGAACGGATAATTTCGGAATCCAGCAGCTCTTTTATGATCTTATGAACGATATCGCGTTTAGCAAACGGAATGCGATATGGCTTCATGTTAATTGGAGCGCAGCTCGTTAGTGCAATTTCCATTTGAGCAATATTGCAAGTACCCAACTCACCAGCATTTTCAGCAAAACACGACCGGTTCTTAAGCAATACATCACTTAGTTTTGTTTGCTCCTCAAAAGTAAGATTTGGTGCTAATGTATTTGCGCTCTTCGCTCGCTGGATCCAACAATCTTCGCCTTCGATGACAACACGAGTTCCTTTTTGGCATAGAATGTCGCGTCCCAACAAAATATTCTCCACAAGGAAATCATCATCTACAACAAGTAGCTCGCTCTCATGTGCATGATTATCAATGTTCAAATTAGCAATAAGTTTTTCAGTACATACAAACTTGCCTCCAGCGAATCCTCCCAGAACAATGTTGCATGGTTTAAGTTGTCCAATCGATTTTGCAAAGGTTCTACGAATCAACGTACGAACGCTTCCTGGATCAACAAAGGCTTGTGTCGTATTATCATTGATCGAGATTTTCTTTACAATTACTGCGTCAGTGTCCAACGTTATATTATTGACATTCGGCTTCAGTTTATTTTCCGGACAATCTTGCATGGTATGTGAAGTACGCTGGCAGATACTGCATCGTTGCTTACGCTGTGGCTCAGGGCATTTAAGTGCGATGTGCCCAAACTTTTGGCAGTTGTAACACTTAATCTGTCTTACTTCGCGAGAATTTTCAGCTACTTTAATTTTCTGCCCAGTATAAGACTGCAAGCTCCTTGATTTTGAATAAGTCGGTGTGGACTTGACTTCGTTATAATTACAATAACTCATCAGATCTCGCAGCAAATTATTGCAAAGAGTATAGTCTTTGGAAATGTAGCGCCTCAGGTCCGCATCGTTAATACCAAGAACAATGTATTTTGCAATCGCATATCAGCCAGTCCTCCACGTGAACCAAGAGCTAGCATTTTATAATAATACTCACATGGCGTCTCATTTGTTTGTCGAGTACACTGTGCCATCTTTGTATGAACATCTGCAACGTTCTCCAAAAATGGGAAATCTGCAAGGAATTTTCTTACGAACTCCGGCCACGTTGAAAAAACAACCTGCAGTGAGTCAACCCAATACTTTGCGGGTCCGCGCATTTTCTGTTGAGTAGCAAAAATTAAGGTCTGGTCATCCCAGCTGTACATATCCCTCAACATTTGGACTCGTTTTATAAATTGTTGTGGATTAAGCGAAATTTCTGATGATGGGTTAAAATCTGGTAGCAGCCCAACCACTTCTCGAACATTTCCAAATGGATTGGTTATCGATGAACCCTGCGGCGTACTTGGTATGGTTGCATGTGCCATATAAGAATAATTGTTTTCTCTTGGCATATGTGGCTGCGAGTATGTTACAGTCGAAGTGCGTCCTGTTTGAACATTATTTAGCGACTGCGCAGCACTATACGTATACATGCCGTTTAGATTTCGTCGCTGAGTTTCGTTTGCCTGAGAGTATGTTATGTATGTGTGTGGACTTACATACGAGTGCGAGAACATTCTTTGCTGCGTTGATGTTTGTGGCGTTGGCATCTGAATATCAGCTAGCGATTGCGTTGCGTTATACAAATGTATGCCGGTTAAATTTTGTTGCTCAGCTGCGTGTGGTCGAGAGTACGATATATATGTGTGAGGATTTACATTCGAGTGCGAAAGCATCCTCTGCGGCGTTGATGTCTGCAGCGTTGACATCTGAGTATCAGATAGCGACTGCGTTGCATTGCTTGTGTGTATAGTGTTCGTGTTTTGTCGTTCATCTGCGAGTTGACGAGTATACATTGTACCTATGTAAGGTTGTGCGTGTGTTTCGGGTGTTGTTGATAGCTGTGACGTATAAGGATAGCGAGTGTTGTCAGGCAGTGAACCGTTGGTATGTGTGTGTGTGCTTTGAAAATCGTATGCGCCTGTAACGTTTGCAACTGTACATGCCGTTTGCATGTTTGATTGCGTTCGTGCTGTAGAAATTCCTGGAACTTTCGATTGATCTTGCTTTTCGTTTTGCTTCCGAAGCTGCATATGCGCAAGTACCTTTTCGATGCTATTGAGACGTTCTAGCAAAGACTCTTGCAACGATTTTTCGTTGTTGTTGTCGCTTTCATCGTAATGTGCTTCAAGCCTTTCAATAAGCACATTCTTCTTACCCGTTGTTGCAAGCTCAGCATCTTTACATTTTCCACAAAGAACTTCTACACGTAATTTTCGTAAGTCATTCATTTTACAGCGCTTACCTGCTCACACTCACATTAATGCCACTTCTGAAATTGTCAAGTATTTCAGTAAAGAAAATGAGCAGTTTATTTGTATTAAACAAAACTAATATACGATCAACAAAACAAGAACATTTCAAAGTCAATAAAATAAAATCAGAATTATATGATGCGCTGTTCGACGTCTTGCGCTGTTCGCTTCTCTCTCTCGACTGACTCGACACGACTGTCGCGCAGGGGTGCATAGTTTACAATAGTCATAAACCAGCTGAAACAAGTCACCAGCGACAAGCGCGCACTATACGCACTTCCAGCTGCTTTTGGCAGGACGCGTTTCCAGCTCGGTCCGGCCCAGCAACCAGCTGTCACTATAAACGCGCCCTTAGGTCGCGTTCATAGTGGACGCTTTGGCTGAAGCATAAAGCTGCTTTGTCTAGCTTTTTTTGATCATAGTGAACGCTTATTAAACGCTGTACAAAGTAGCTTATTGAGCTTATTGGTGTTCATAGTGCGCGCTTTATGCTTGCAGCTGACTGATGCTTTGCTTTCATTTGTTTCTTTGGAAATATGGCCTCAATTGCGTTTTGTTGAGTCATTGAAAGATTTTTTGCTTAAAGAGTGTGGAGAAGAGTAAGGAGATAGGGAAAAGAGAACTGTGTTGATTTTTAATAAAAAAAAAGAAACATTACGTTGTTGGTAGATTTTAAAATTCTGTTTTGCATTCTACGAAGTACTTCGAAGTTTTATGTTTCTGATTTGTATCGAAGTCAACAACAATTTTGAAACAGGATAGTAGATTTTATGCTCGTTAAGAATGTTGTGATCACGTGAAGGCAGTGTTTTCTTGTTTTCAACGCAGACTACGTTTTGTCGTTACGCTAAATGGGTAGATAGAAAAAGATAAAAAAAGGAAGGGAGAAACTTAAATTTTCTTCTTTTTTAATAAACTTTCTGAAAATAACATAAATTATCATTTTTATTCTAATTTTAAAAGTTTTCCACTTAAATAGATTAAAAAATTTGTATTAAAAAAATTTGTTTTTCGATAAAAGCTTTTCTTTGTAATTATATGTGTATTAAAACACAAACAATTTTATAAACTTACTCGGTATTTTCATTTGCTGATTTATTTCATTCCACAACTTTTCAGTTATTAACCGATTGTGGTAATTTTTTTGACGTTTATCCCATAAAGGACGGCGCGAATAAACTTCAGTTATCAACTGATCAATATCCAATATCTCAATATTTTTAAACTAAACCAGTCGTAAGTAGATTCGCGATTATAACCAACGAAAGCTCAAACCAATAATGAACAAAAGTTCAAAGGAACTTGAAAAACACAAAGCATAACAACGGTAGAAAGTTCAGCACAAAAAGGACACAAGAACAACGAAAACTATTGCCGCATTCTAGCCGAAAAAGTGCTCAAGTAGCGAAGTAGCATAAAATATTTTCGCTATATAAATTGTGACATCTCAAGGAACATGTTCTGTGAGAGCATACCATTCAGCCCGAAAGTTGTGGAACAGTTCTTTCCGCTGAATACAGGCTATGTAACAAACGAGATAGAATACACAAGTCACTTGTGAGAAGTGCATAAAACAGAAAAGCACCACAAAACGTAACAACAAAAACGCTACAACAACAACGCAACAACGGTTAAAGCTTCAGCAGAAAAAAAATAGCACACATATAAAATAAAATCAACGAAAATATTGTTCACAGGCAAAATTGATAAAAAAGTGCCGAAATGTAATTAAAAATTAAGTACGACGCAATAAATAATAAAACTAAACAAAAAAATTGAAACTATGTGATCAAATAAGAATAAAGCGCCGGAAAGCATTTTAAAAATGCTCTACAACAAAGCATAACAAACAAAATTATTTTGCTGTGAGAGTAAGCGAGATGGATATATAAGCGCTGAGAAGCATTTGAAAATAAGCTTTATGCTGTCACTATGAACACTTTGAGCTTTTTCCATATGATTATACACAAAGCGTTTTTCAGCTAAACCTCCCGGCTAAGCTAAAAGCGCTTACTATGAACGCAGCCTTATGTTCTCAAGAAGCTTTACATGGCAATTTTCACTCTCCGAGGTTTGCCATTGTCTGCAGAGAGGTGACGACCGAACAAAAAAATTAATTGAAAATCTGTCTGAGCTGGAATTGAACCCGGTTCTTTAGCTTAGGGGCCACGCACTCTACCCA
Source organism: Dichetophora obliterata (assembly GCA_963920525.1). Taxonomy (NCBI): domain Eukaryota; kingdom Metazoa; phylum Arthropoda; class Insecta; order Diptera; family Sciomyzidae; genus Dichetophora; species Dichetophora obliterata. Next base: position 158,559,661 of record OY986438.1, read on the forward strand.
CTAGGCTACGGTCGCCACACTTTTATAAGGCGTGGCAAATATTTCACAGTTGAAACTCCGAGTCCTTTTTATTTATTAAAACTTATGTGCACAAATCAACTTGAAACATTCATTACTTTTTTTAATTTATTAAGGTATTACTATTATGATGATTTCACTTTGTATGGGAGTTGGTTGGAATTTTTTTTAGCCATTTTCTAGTATTTGAAGCCACTATACTCAATTTTGTGGAAATTAAGGGGGTCCTCTGGTAATCTATGCCAAATTTTAGCCTTTTTTCAAAATATTGTGGAAAGAGAACGAGTAAAGATATTTTAGTTCCGTTTTTTGATTTGGGTAGCTTAATTTATTGAAAAAAATACAAAATTTTGAAAAAGTGAATTTATGGACCGTTCAGAAAGTTCTCGGCCTGGTAACGAGGTTCTCCGGAAAAAAGGTGGGTCCAAATTGCGCACGATTCCAAGAGTAAACATCGTCTGAAAAAAAAAAAAATATTCAGTTACTTAGAATGAATGTCCCTATAGCCCCTACCTCGGAAACAAAAATTGAAATTTTTTTAGGGGGGGAGCCGCCACTTTGAAAATGAAAAATCGAATTTCGACCTTTTTTTTTTGTAGTCTAGTGTAGAAAAAAAATAGTAAACATTATTTTTTCGGCAAGTTTGAGGTAGGGGCTATAGCGGCGTAAATTCTGCGTCGTTTCATGCCTCATATATCAAAATCGGTCAAAAACTGTTTGAGTTATCGTGCGCAAAGTTTTGAAAAACATGGTTTCGAGAAAAACGCGTTTAAAGTTTTGACTTCAATTTTGAGGCACACAAATGACATTAACACATATTTTTTTAATACAATACTTACGAATATTAATCGGCAATTCCAGCTCCATAAAGTGTGCCTTCCTCCATCTCATAAAACGAGTTTTCCATGGCTTTTTGGGCTCTGCGGGCTGTGCGACCCTCTTTCGATGATGCGTACGTTTTTAGCTCTGAGCGTTGAAGTCGTTTTCCGTCGCGAGATTCAGCATACATCTCGGCTTGTGGGCCGATGACAATACCCATTGTTGACATTATTTTTAAAATACTTGTGAAGCCTTCGTTGAAAATGCAGGTTGCCAGAAAATTTGCGATTTCGACTGTGGTAGCACCACAGTGGATATGTTTCGGCGCAAAGGTCCACAAAAGCGAGTTGAACGATTCGTTACAATTTTGCGTTTCACCTCCAGTGCATCGGTTGAGTAGATCGTCGGATGATAACGCTTCGTATATGGGCTTCATTACTTGCAGAACCTTTCCATCAAGTGGGGCGTACGTGTGGTGAAATGAGGCTAATGAGCCTTCTGCTGCTGACTTTTGATAGGCGCACCAGCTGGACTCACCAGGTGGGCAATACATATGTTGTGGATTACTATCACTTGAACTTTTGTGATAATATGTTGACCATATTTCTTTTCTCATGTTTTCCACAGAGTCCTTATTACGTCGAATAGCAAGTCCATAGTAAGTAGTCAGCTCGCTTATGACTCAAAATGGGCTCAAAATCATTTCAACCCCTAAATCAAAACATGCATGTATACATACTGCATGTATACATACTGTGTGTGTATATTTTGTAATATCAATACATATTTTGGAAGAATTCCACAGAATTTTCGACTAATGACTGCAGGCAAATAAACAACTTTGCTGATGCGTTATTTTGACGAAAACATACCTACACAAAAATGCCTGTATCTCCTAAAATATTTCGAATTTTGAAAAATCCTTTTGGGAAAATGTTTTTGAGTATCTGAGCAATAGAAATATGAAAAAAAAAATCGAAAAAATTTTTCGGATTACCAGAGGACCCCCTTAAGGAGATTTTATAGTTTTCATAAAGTCATAAAGTATAGGAGGTAGATGTGGTTTTTATTCGATTTTTACAAATTGCATACTCAAAGTGCATATTAAGTGTCATCAGAATAATTTTAATGGAATTTAAAAAGATTTTATCGTTTTGGTAAAGTAACTTTGCATGGGAGGTAGGCGTGGTTTTCCTCCGATTTGGTTCATATTCGATCTTTAGAATATAACGCTTATAACGCGTGGGTTATAAAAAATTTTATTTTTTTAAGTGATTTATATAATGTTTTAATAACTTTAAGATATACGAATAAGATCAAAAAATAAAGGTGCAATAAGAGAGAGAGAGAGAGAGAGAGAGAGAGAGAGAGAGAGAGAGGAAGGCTGATTGATTCTTATCAAATGCTTGTTGTTTGTGAAAAATATATTATTAAATTAATATACTTTTTAAAGGTTATTTTGTTACAATTTTTTATTTTTCCTATTGACATTTATACAATTACTCTCCTTTTTGCAATTTTTACTTTTGTTATTTTGAACAAAATTTCTGTCCTGGTTTTTTTTTTCTAAATTAAAAAACATGGAAAATTTTCAAATTTGACAGCATCATGCACAATGTTGCTTCCTTGTTCGGAGCACTTTGCTAAATTAGGAAACACAGACTGCGAGCAGGGACGGACGGGTGTGTGTGAGGCTGTCATTCGTTTATTCATTCATTTATTTTCCTAGTCAAGAAAGTCGAGACAGTCAGTGGTGACGTTTATTTAGTAGGTGTGTGTTCTTCCAAAAAGGTTTGTTTGCAAAGTTGCGTGGTTTTTCTCTTCCGACAACAAAAACTGTCGTTGCGCGTCGATTTGTTGTTTTGGTGGTGAACAAAACAAAGAAAACAGAGACTAAAAAAACTGTTTAAACAAAATGTTGTAATCCACCGTTCGACAATGACACCAACAATATAACAAGGAATACAACAAATGTGCCAGTTGTAAACAAAACTGACATGAATTGATTTAAGGAATTGAATTACAAATTAAAGTGTGGCAACATCCAGAAAAAGATAAAACAAATAAAACCCTAACTATCTCGCAATGGGTGCAAACCAAAAACTGTGTCAACAGTTGTGCAAGCAAATGCATATTTGCTTGCATATTTGCATAAGGAAGTTTTTCTAAACACTTAGATGATGGCCTCTGTTTTGTTTTAATGTTAAAAATTGAGTTATTAAAAAGGAATATTATTAACAAATACATTTATTTTATTAATGCACATAATTGATTAAATTTTCTTTGAAAACTCCAACTTTACTGATGGCGAGAATTAAAATTTCGAAAACGAAATGAAAATAATCAATTTCACATAAGTTTCGTTACATTTCGATTTTGTGTCCAGTTGTTAAACACACAGAAACAAAATATTATCAATTATATCATTACCATGTAATCAGTAATATCATTATCAACAAAGTTATTAAAAGAATGAGCCAACAGAGAGAGAGACGACTGTCTTCAACCAACAAATCAATATTACAAATCGAAGAAAGTAACAACTGAATTTAATCGTTAAAGCATGTCAAATCGACTTTTGTTTCGGTGTGATTTGAATATATCTTTTTTACTAAACAAAACTGTCATTTCTTGCATGCTTATTGTTTTTGTTTTTTTTCTTCGCTTCTCTGGTTTCGTGTTGTTCACACGTTGTTGACCCAATTCGTTGAATTAAACAACCGCAAATACAAGTCTGTAAATTAAAATGTCGAATTAATACAAAAAACCACGATGACGAAAATAAATGAGAAAAAAATGTGCATGAAATCAGGCGTAAAATAAAGGTGGCGATAACTATTAAGCAGCTTGAAAAGAAGGTGCGTGCATTTTTCTATGCATAAAGTGTGGCAACACTGTTATATGGATCTTGCGGAGCTTGTATTCATTAATAAGTTTGCTATCGATTGGTTTATTTTTTTTAACTGCCATCAGTTAGATACCTACCATTCAATATTTCTGGAAATAAAAATTTTATTAAACAGGGTAGATAAATTAAAATTTAAACTTATATTTTAATAAAAAAAATGTAAATTATATTTTCACTGTTTAACACAGTTCACTTGGCAGTACCTTCGATATTGTGAAGCTGTGCGATAGTCTTCTACCTGACGATAGCAAGGCAATTAAAATTCTACAAGAATCAGATATAGATTCTTTTAATTTTGGTTAATTTTTACATCTTTTAAGTTTTATTTTATTTTTGCTTTTACTTTTTCCCTTTTCATTTTTGTCAAATTTTTTTACAGCTAAATTTTTTTTTTCAGTCTACTTTTTTAAAATTTTTTATATTATTTTTTGTTTTAAATTTTAATTGGTTGGATTTCTTTACTTTTACATAAAAAAATTTACAAAATTTTATTTTTTGTTTTTATTTTTTTTTAATTGTTTTCCATTTTTACTGTTATTTTATTATTTTTATAAGCCCACGCCTACTTCGTAAGGGGTATATTAACTTTGTCATTTCGTTTATGACGCAGATAGGAGGTGTGGCAGGTACAAAAATAGGAAAAAAACTACGTCTACCTCCCATACAAAGTTACTTTATCAAAACAATAAAATCTCTAAAAATAACACAAACACTTAAGTAGTGTCTTGGAATTATGCACACAAGCTTTGAAGTAAACTTTTCACCATACATTTGAAATTTGTTAAAATTAGATAAAACCCACGCCTTTAACAAAATGGTAAAATCTCTTTAAATGCCACAAAAACTAATGTCATGACTTACAATTTTGCACATAAGCTTTGGTCTCA